>JANIJG010015915.1:106257-151340 GCA_024611175.1 Megaceryle torquata
GTCTGGGAAAAATTTCCTTTTTTTTTTTCAGGGGGGTCAGTGGTTTTTGTTTTCCCCCCCCCCCTTTTTTTTTTTTTTTAATTTTTTTTGGTTGGGTTTGTTTGGGTTTTTTTTTCTGTTTTGTTTGGGTTTTAGGCGTTGTTTGGTTGGTTTTTTTATTCAGTTGTTTGGTTGTGTTTAGTTTGGTTTAAATTTACTTTGTCCTCTTCTGAAAAGTAAATGACCTTTTTTCTTCCATAGTCCTATCATGTTGTCCTACCCGTATACACGCCAAGTTAGTATGCAGAGTACTTCAAGTAAATTCTAAAATAAAACCATGCCTTATCTCTGCCAAAACTCACTTCAAACCAGGGTCATGGGTATTATGCTAGCCTTTCAGAATGGTTGATAATTAGAATATTAAACATTATAGAAAGCACACAGAAGATGAAGATCCTACAAGTAGGTATCAGCAGTTCCAAAGCCTTAACTAACCTTTCTTACAATAAGACAGGAAGAAACACTTGCACATGCCACTGGCTGGAACCTCAGAAGCAACGAACTTAACAGTGCATGGAAGCAAAACTATCTGTCAAATCTCAGCCTGCTGCCTTAAATTTAAATGTGACAAAGTAAAAGTGGCACAAGACTTTTACTGTGGAGGTACCAGATATTGCAACTGTGAAGGATTTGTCTTCTGGTTAAAAAAAAAAGAAGTGATATTAAATGTAGCCTGAAGATAACACTAGTACCTTTTTTTTTTTTTTTTTCCCTCCTCTTCACAACACAAAGAGAATCTGACAGGGCCTACAAGCTATTCTACTGAGAATACTGTAAGAACATTGGAATAATGTTGCTTATTTTCTGTGAAAAATTTATTCCCCAGATGTTTTGTCTTACATGCATGAGGTGCGGGTGAAAACATAGCTATCATAATGCAGAACTAATTTTATAAAGCACCACAAATCCAGTGACATTTTTATATTTTTATATTTTATTTTGAAGCAGTGGTATTTTATTGTACTCATAGACATGCAAAAGCCAATAGATACCACTTCTTCCAATTGTACCATTTAAGAAAATGTAGCTTTAAAAAAATAATATTACACTGACAGATATAGAATAGTCCTGGTTTGGTAACTTTGTACAGCTTAAGAAACTGAAAATGCTATGTAAACTCATATTTTTAAATATAGGCATGTAAAGCAGCAATTCACTTAGATGCCACTTGCTAGGATACATCTCTTGCTTTGAGACAGCTCTTGATACTGAGATATCAGCTTGTATTGATATATACATTCTCTGCTCGCATTCAGGAAAAATAACCTATTACTCTGAGAAAACTGAGTTACACAGCATTGCTTCTTCCAAGCACTACACCAAAAGATTTGGGGCAGGGATCATCTTTTATTCTCTATAATGTCTAGCACAATGGGATCTGGCCTACCACTAAGGCTGCTAACAGCTTTTTTTATTTAAATAATTTTACTGCAATCTAATGGCATTGATGGCACAAATCAACCTGTGCACTGCTCTGAGCTGCTAATGCAAATGCTATGTGCTACTCAAGCATTATTTCACTATGTGCCTGCTCTCATTCAACACAGCAAACTCAAGAAGATAGCTTCAACCTAAATCAGTATGGAAGCTGCTTTCATAAGGGTACACAAAATGCTTCTAGAATCAGCTCCAACCTATAGAAATTCAATCCACTCCTCCAATTCTGAAACCCCTGTCAGAAACAGACTGCTTTCACCTGAACTGCAATTACCAGAGACTCTCCTCCACCTCCCCCAGCACTGTCCTAACCAGCAAGCACTGACATAGTCTACAACTAGTATCTTGCCAACCATACCACAAACATTTGTATCAGCACCTATGTGAGCATCAGTATCACTTCAAAACAATAGAACTACAACTGGCAACAATTCAAAAAAAATCAGTATTTACACATAATCTTGATTGTGTTATTTGATATTGCTCCGTGTTGCTTAAAAAAATAAGATAAATATAATAAATGCAGCTTCCTTATTTTTTTCCAATAAATTTATTTCAAGAAACAGACACATAATTTATATTGCTAATGATTATTTTTCTGCCGATGCTATAATTTAATTTGGAGAGAAAAATAAAAACCTTTTCTTCTTCAGTTTTAAATCAGTCTTTTAAAAAAGTGGTTATCCGTGTTTATAGCCAGAGCCTTCTCTGAGCCTACAGTAAGTGTTACTCACATAATTTATATCATATATATTTTTACTGGCTTTATTTGTGCTGGTTAAATTAGGACTATCAGTTGGAATCGCTTACGGGAAAATTTCAACTCAAGGATTTTTATAACCATTTTATAACTCCTTTTTCTTATGTACTATCAGAGTCTTTTCAAATGTGTATAATTTGTGTTCCTAATAGAATTGAACTGCTTTTCTTCAAATCACTGTAGTATTAACTATTATTAAAATGACAAAGGAATTATTATGATACATACACTTATAATCCACAAGTGGAAAATACCATAATACCTCACAGATGATACTTCTGTGGGCTCTATGACCTTCTCATGACATTGTTAAAATTGTTCTCTTGAAAAACTGAGTCTCAAACAGGAGCTGATGCCTATCTTAAATCCAGGTACATAACTCAAATACTGGAAGTGAAAGCAAATGTGGTAAAAGAATTAGCATACTGCTCATTTCCTTATTAGTGGTGACTACATGATTATTTTTTCATTACAGTTCTATACATAGAAAAGTTGTGAAAATAGAAATAAAATATAAGAACGGTTCTGGTCAGATTTCTAGGCCATTAAAAAAAAATTAAAAAGAGCAGCTTCATCAGCATTTTCACATAGGGATTGAACCCAAGCATAAGTCCAGGAAGAGCATCTGGTGACCTGAGGAGTCATTATCAGACCCTTTTAATCAGATGTTATGCATTCCTATATTTCTTTCCTGTTTTCAATCTGAGCTTTCCAGAATTTGACTGATCCAGAAAGTGGTTCATGCTAATCACCCTCCACATCTGCTGATAGAGAGAACAATGGCCAATTAAAAGTCAAGTAGTTCCAACCGCAGATTATGTAACAGGGAGGTTTTGCTTTGCCCATCTTCAGAAATTCAGAACTGCAATTCCAAGTTTCACTGGATTACTTGAACATCATCAGGAGATCAGTAGCAACCACTAGTGGTGTGTAAAAGAAATCTTACCAACTAAAGATAAATATAATAGTAAAATTTAACAGATGCATGTGTATAAAGAAAAGAATCTTGATTTGGAAATGCATCAGTGTCTGGATTGTAATGGCAACTTGGTGATATATTCGTGTGCTAAAAAAAACCCAAAACCAAACATTTTCAGCTTCTTTTTACTGGCTTTCAGAATAATTTTGCTGAACTGTCTTCCTAGAGAATCTCAGAAATGCCAAAAAGAAATGCAAATCCAGCAGGATATTTTCCAACATACAGAGTTGGCATGCAGACCTTCAACTCAGACAACACTAGAGACCAACCTAGAGGCCACAGACTTCAGCCCAGACTAGTTCCTGAGCCCCAAGAAAATCCTTTTCCTCACTAATATCAAGTGAACACAGTTGCCTCAAAGTTCTTAGATACCTAATTTGAGTGGGTTACTGTATGACCTCTGTAGTTGGTAAACTTGCTAAGCCACCTTAGAAAAATGTCAAATTGGTGCTGTGCTTCCTCTGCGTGGAAAGTGAAAAGACTAAAAAGAAAGCAAATGCCTTGTTAAAAAGGGGTAGAATAACACCCTATGATATCTGAGCTGGCACTTGTTGATACTGTGAGCAAGTAGTAAGCACAGACTGTTCGTGTAAGCTGTCTTCTAAGAAAGTTCCCTGGTCAGGAACTTTATTGGAAAGGCCGAGAGGATTCTGTTCAGGCAAGGTTTCTGAGGCCTTAGAGAGATCCATTTTTTCTGATATCTGGGACACTTATATCTGGACTCAGACTTGCTAGGGAATTGATGAAAATAGGGACAATATCTAGACCATGCTGCTAGGTCTGTTTTCCTTGGAGATAGGCTCAAATGTCTTGGGTCTTGCCATCTCCTTCATAGTCCTTGTATGCGACCCTCCACTGAAAGCTCCTTGAAAAAAAGCTACTGAAGGACACCATGAATAGAAAAAAAAGTGCCACAAGTCTAATACAGAATCATGAAGAAGCTGACAACTCACCATTGCTAAGACTCTAATGCAGGATGCAATGGTGTCACTTCATATTTCAAATTTCTCTTGCTTAACTTCAGTGTAGAAAAAAAAAATCAGATTTAAAAAGATATGCTTTGAATAGAGGGCTACATCACAAATGAACAAACTGACACTGTGACATTACCTGCCTTCTTCCCTCTCAGTTCTTAGGTGAGATTGCCATCTCAGCTAAATACCACTCTTCCAACTCTTGGTACCATCCTCACATGAAGAATTTTTGCTGAATACTCTTTCCACAGTTACTGAACTCCTAAACTGAAGACTTCTTTATATAATAGGAAGAACACTTTCACCTTCAGTGCTTTAGACAATCCACGACAGCATCCTGAAAGCACAGAATTCAGTTTTGCTGCTAGCAATGCCACCTTAAGATATATCTGGACAGTATTATCTCATGGCAGGAATCACTGGTGCTTTGGGTTTACAAGACACAGCTTTGATAACCAGGCTAGTTAAGAAACCAATAAGAGGGAATTAAAGCAATATTCTAGGGATGAGTTCTCCTGTGTGAAGAGATGTGAAAGAAGCAAATTCCCTGGGAATAGTTTTAACCAGTCACATTCACATTTAATTTCCCAGATTCATTCTAAGTCCACAATAGGTACGAAGCAAAAGCTTATTGCCAACAAAATTAGCAGTTTGAGGTAGAAGTGCATTTTCAGATGTCTACCTGAATTTGGTAGCTCCTACATTACTGTCTAAGGATGGTCTTCTCAGCTGACAACCTTGAACCTCCCTCTTTCCTCGGATTTAATTAAAACAACAAGCCACAAATCTTCAGCTTCAGTTACAATTATGTTCTGGTAAACCAAATTCACTAAAAGTCAAAGCTACTGAACTTAAAAAGACAATTTCAGCATTATGAGTCTCAGGTATTCATAATACATGGGTTCCTTTTCTTTCCTTCTCTTCCATGCCAGCAGAAGGTTAGCCACAAAACCATGAAACAATCTTCAATTATTTTCAGCTCAGGGGATTTTCTCAGCCTGTTGCATTTTGTCTATTTATTAAGCCTCAATAGACCTCTCTTCCCAGTTCTTGTTTCATTCTCCCCTAGAGTTAATGTAAACTTTTTTTTACATTCTTATACAACAGTCATACTTCAGACTAAACCTTTTGATTGTTCATGAAGTAATGTCAGAGGGGAATGGTACAAAGAATGAGTCATTTCTCTCTCCTGACTCAACTTTTGCCCAGGAATGCTATTTTCCTGTAAGGCTACAGGGAATAAATGGAAACTACTGCTCCTTGCACAAGTCAGTCAGCTTCCAAGTGCAAAAATTCATTTTAATAAGTTAGCAAAACAAAAAGCTTTATTGAAAGTCATAAAAGACTTTTCTGCATTGGTCAGTTTTCATCTTTAAAGTATATAGACTGCTCTATGATTCACTGAAAGCAGACTGGAAAATGAACTTTTGCTCACTGAAACAAAACATCACTTGAGTAGCCAAAAAAAAAAATTCTACCAAGAACTTGGCCTGTTTATCAGCAGTCCAGTCCAGACATCAGTCTGGTTTTAAAGTACATTAGCTTCTGTTGTCACAGGATTATGAGTATTTCAGCATGAAAAAATTAATTCAGGGTGAATTTCAAATGAAGACAGGAGGCTACTTCCCCCCCTCCCTGAAAATGGTGAGGCAATGAGAGGATTTTAATTTTTAAATAACATCCCTGTGAGAATTTTGCCTTTGCTTTCTTCCTTCCTCCCTTCTCCCTGTTCTAGCACTCGGTGATGGAAGCAAAGACAAGTATAAATTGCTATATGCCATCAAGGCAAAATTGTCCCTGAGAGTCTGGCATCATGCCCAGGATTTTACTCACTCCATGACAAGTGGTGTTCTCTTCAGCTAGGAGTTATCCAGCCTCATCAATAAATACTTCAAGCATGGTCATTTGATGGACATGATAAGATTAAATTCCAAAATATTTAGGGCTGTATACAGTATTTCACTATTATAAAGAAACCAGCATTGTAAAGAAAATAACCTAAAGCGGGTATAATTTCTTTTTCTGACTAAATGTCCGAACAAATTGTTTTACAATCCTTGTTGGTCAGGCAGACGGTGAGGGCTTCTTAAAATTCACTTGATGCTTTTTTTCTGTACGTTATTCTATGAGCCATTTTCCCCTCAGTGTTTGCTTTACAGTCATCACCACTTTTCTCACTTATGTACGATGAGGGAGAATGTGTTCTCATCTGTGTCTTAGGAAGCAAGATCTGGATTTGTTTACAAGCTTTCAGTTCTTGCTTTTCTGATTCTGACCAGGGGATCTAAATTAACAAGTTTTTATATGGCAAGTAAATACAACAGACTCAAAGCCCACAGACTCTCACTCTCTAGTCCAATTAAAATGTATTTACTTATAGTAGAACAGAATAACTACACGATTACTTTATATATAATGCAGGGCTCGAGCAGGTGAGATGGAGAGAAGATGTAAAGACATGACAGGAGTAGTCAAACAGCAGAAGAAACATGCTATGTTTGCAAGCTGTTCAAGTGAGACTCACCAACTGAGATTATTCTGAATGCTTCTGATTCTGTTAAAGCAGTGCAAGTTTATTTATGAGAGAATTAGGAACTACTGAACAATGTGTTTCAGCAAAGCCAAAACCAAAAGGTACGTGCCGGGATCAAGGAACATAGGCCAAACTTAGCAAACTGTCACTACACTTTGGAGAGCAACAGTTCTTCAGGGTGGCTTCCCAATCCCATCCAAGGTCAACCAAACACAAGCATCAGGACAAAGCTTTTGGAGAAGATGGCTAATAAGATTCCAGGATGCCCAAGGTTGGGGGGAGGATCAAACCAGAGTTATTAACTTTCTATGCTATGCTAATGAGAGTATTACTAAAATCTTTATCTACCTCCAATGTCCATCTTTCAAAGATCATGCTGATAAGTGTTTTCAGGTACAAAAAGAAAAATCTTAAGAATTATCATCAGGAAATATGAAAACATAAAACAAAGCTACAGGCCTTAACATAGGGACAACTGCGCCATGACTCAAGCATAATGTCAGAAATTAGGCAGCATTATAAAAAACATTTTCATTGTTGGGATAAATTTGTATTGTAGTAGAAGAATGCATGGAGGGAAAAAAAAATCCCAACTCTACCTTCCTTTGGGTTACATTATTCTTAAGCAACTTAAAATTAGAATTTAGGTTGTCCTTGCAAATATGCTATACGTATCTTCCCTTTTCTTGATAGGGGAATTAGGTCATGAATTTATAGGACCAGTGGAAAGCAAGACAAGATGCTTGAAATCACCATCTCCCACTTTACAATAAAGTCTGATCTATGGATCTTGCCTCCAAATTTGAGTTTGCGCTTAATTCTGGGTCCTGCTAGGGTCTAGTTCATTTGGTCTCTCCCTAGTCCCACAGGGTCACACATACTTTCAAGGGGTCATAGGGTACTTTAGTTGAAGTGGTTCAAAGGAAAAGGAATAGTTTCCAGCTCTCTGTGGATTTTCAGACTTTCAAAAAGTCAAAGGCTCTGCTGAGCCCAGTTTGCCTTCTGGGCTAGAACAGTAAAGCAACATGGTTATCACTGTATTTGCTGCGCTCAGCCCTCTGTCCTTAGATGCAGATGCATCTATTAGAGGTGATTTTGAACACTTCTGATGAAAGCTTAAAACAGTCATCCACAGGAGAACAGTGAGAGGCCTTACCTGCTGTGCCACCATTGCAAAAATCAGAACAGCCTCCTTTCCTGCACAGACTGTCAAATGGACCTGCTACCCATCCCAGTGAGACAGGAGGGAAGGTGCAAGGAAGAGGAAGAGGCACTCCTCCTACGCACGCAGCTGCTGCTGTGTCTGCATGCAGAGACAAGGGAGAAGCCTCCAGACTGGTGCCTGTTACCCAGAGCGTCTGTGTCAGTAAGAGTGTGTACTTTTGTTAAAGATGAGGAACAAGAGGGACAAGGCCTACCATAGCCTTTTGGTGGTGTGAGCTGCTACGAGCACCACCCAGAATCATCTATAACCCTGGCCCCAATATGATCTTGGAAGTGGATGCTAGCAAAGGTAGAACCACGCTCTTCCCAAGCTCTGCTTCAATGTATGGGTACAACAGAGGCTTTTTTAAAAACAGCCTAAACATCCTGAAGAACTAGTGATTCGAAAAGCATTCTTTGAAAATTATTATTCTTTTAGGAAAAATAAAAATATATCAATTACAAGAGTTATCATCCAAGGAAATTTTTCTTGTGTTTTATTGAAGAGCAGCAGCAGGCAGCACACAGGCTGGGAGCCATGTTAGTTCACATCTAGATGGTGGAGGGAGGGAACGAACTGCAAAAACCACTGTTTTAACCAATCTGCTTTAGATTCATACCAGAGCTCAACAGTGTTACCTGCCTACCATAGAAAATGACTTGAGCAACCAAGATGAATAGAACAGAAAAGCACGTGAACAGCAGCTTGAATATAAGCTGTGATCTCTTCCTCTGTAAGGCAGATCAATATCTCTGTGGTATCCTTTTTCAATACAGTATTGGAATGTGAAAGCAAAGGTAAACATTTCCAAAAGGAGCTGTCAGACAGGACTGAATTTTTTTCAAGAGATATTTATCAGAAATATTTCCATAGTTGTATCAGCACTTGCTTCTCTCAAATACTGCACTGCATTTTCCCTAGATCAGCTCCTGCTCTCTAAACCTTTAGAATATTATGTCCCTCATATAGCCACATCCTCTATAAGGTAACTGCTATGGACATGCTCAGAACTCAGCAGAATTAGACCTCCTGAGAGTTACAAATACATTTCAACACATACATTTTTTCTTTTATTCTTTACAATTTCAGTAAAGATCATCCGAAAGACTCAAACACATCCTCGTATTTCATGACCTCTGGAAGGATAAAACTTTTAACTTTGCTTCATCTGTTTCTTCCTTTTTTTCCCCCTATGGACTGTCAAATATTTGCATGCAAGAGCCTGATGCTGCAAAAGGAAAACAAAGTAGCAGCAGTGCTGGCTCCATCATAAGGACAAAGAAAAATGGAGACAAAATAGATCTGGACAATAATATTTATATTCAATATTAAAAAAAGAGGCTGAGAATAAAGTATAACTTAAGTGTGTTATAAATTGTGTTAAACATTTAGTTTGAGTAAGTAAAAGGTAATGCTGGAGTTCAAACTGCTATAAACAAGAACTTATTTATATCAGGATGAAAGCATCACACCCTTGAAATGGATAAAATTATATAATAGTCAAATGAGAAGTAGGGCACAGTGAAAATGTTAAATAAGATAAGAGCTATAAAAATAGTCAGTGATTTGATCCTCAGCTAAAACTCATTTCAGGCTGAATAAGGGAAAAAAATAAATCATAGTTAATAACTTATAAATATTAGGATACAAGTTGTTTGGCTTAAAGGACATTTATCAGTTTCTTGCTATTAGAAATCAGTGCAACCTCAGGTGTATACCACAGCTACACATCCAGCCCAGATATCTACACGGAGATGCCAACTTTTACCTATTGTCTCTCTACCTTGACATACAGCACATGTAGAAAACTTCAGATGAAGATATAATACCACTGTTACTGTAGTTGCACATGATTATTCAGTATTTGCAGAAGCAAATGCTTAGTTAGCTTCTTGGACTCGAGGCACCCGAGGCATTTAATAGACATGGGGAGCTGGAAATCCTCTCTTTCCTTCCCTTTGTTGCAAGGACAGCAGTGGCTTTAAAGAGCAGAGGCAGCAGATTTCCTAGTTCTACAGAATAACCACCCCCAACTGTTAAATGCCCCAATATTTGTCACTACGTGGTACAAACCCTAGGTGTGTTTGAGATCTTAGTTTGCCACTGTTATGATTTAGCATTAACAGCCTTTAGCTGTAATAAATATAAATAAATATAAATAGGAGCTGTTCTCTTCCATATTTTATTTTGCAGTCTTTCATCTCAGCCAACTACTCCAGAAGGGCATTGATGTGCCTTTTGTTCAGATTCAGACATTATCTTGATGACCATAATGAGGAGAAGATTTCTGTTTGTTTGTTTTTAAGTACAAGTTTAGATTGTGAAACAATTATGCAACTAGATCTTTAAAAATCTTTTGTGACCACATGTTTGGCTGCATAATCTCATTTAAACAGGGATTCTTGTTTAAAAGTCACTCAAACAAACAATAAGACTGCACTAGGATAACAGCAGTGCTAGCGTTGTTACAAACGGTGGTTCTTCATGGATAAAAAAAATATAATAATGTGCAAGTTCCGCTTTTGTGTGAGGTTTGATATTTGAGGGTATGTAATAAAATGAAAACATTTTTAAATGCCCACATAAAAAGCATTCACCCTCTTCCAGATCAAAGAGTAATAGCAAGAGGCTAAGCACATTTATTGCTAACTAGAAAAACATTTCAACATACCAGATGAAGATAATTCCATGTAAAAGAAAGATTGCTTCAGTTTCTAATATAAGCTAAATATAATTTTTACAAGTGATACTGTTATCAAGGCAGCAGAAGAGGAAGAATTCTAAAACCCCAAACTCTCCATCACTGCAAGTTTACCAGACAGCCTTAAAAACAGCTGCACACTTGCCAACACAGCAAGCTGGGGAACCACATACACACTGCTTCTGCAAAGCTTAGACTGAGGGTGGGCATCTCGCTTCTGCCATTGTCAGATTTAGTGTACAGGGCTAAAGGTGCTGACACTGCTGTTAGGGAACCTGTCAAGAAACTGTACTACCAGCAACCACAGGAAGGAAAGTTTTCAAAGAGCAGGTATGCTCCTCTGGCCTAATGTTTGCATGGATAAGCTCACTAGGAGCATCAAGACATCAATTTACATCATGCTTGTATAAAACTTCACAGCTAAACTAAATAATTAAAGTGTCTCAACCGAGCAAAATATGCAATTCTTAAGTTAACCCATGACAGGTTTTTAAGGTTATAGCAGAAGATTAAAAAAACACTACAATCTGAAGATGGACCAACTCCCTTGCCTAGGCTTAGATGAAACAGAACTTGCTAAGGATGTCTTATGAAGCTAACCTGCTGGGACAACTTCCCAGCATTTGCCAGAAATGCAAACATACCGAAGAGATGTTAATGAATATTTCCAGCTGCTTACTGGAAGTCTTCCCCTAACTCATGAACTTCCAACATTGTATTCTTATTAGAGAAATATCATTGATAAGTATAGGCTTTTCATGGTTATTGTACAAGAAGAAAAGAGCTTTTGTTCTGTGAAGCTGTAGACAAACTAATTTATATATTGTCCAGCATTCTCCAAAGTGAATTTCAAGGATGGTCTTCGCTTGCTTTGAAGTACAGTCTGTCTGTCGTTCAGTCAGGGGGACGGAAGAGCTACTATGACATATAAACCCTCATGTTTTAGGAGTTAGAAAACATGGGAAAAAATAGGATTTGTCCTTGAGAGGACTAGCCAGTCAAAACTTTGATGAACATACAAAACATATTCTTCCCTTCTGGTAATTCTGCCCCTTGGCAAGCAGCACATCTATTCTTCTACTTCTAAGGGAATTATTAAGTTCTTGGGGGTTCTTCTAGTTTCCACAAGTACAAGGAGCATGGACTTTACAATCAATGGTTTTATAGATGTCAGCAAAGCCCAATGTTCCAACAATTGTTTGTCTAAATCAGTGGATGGATTTAGGTGACAATCATGTAAACTCCAGTGAAGTCAACAGGAAGTTTCCCTCACTAAAAAGCTAATAATGTGGTATAATACAAACTATAAATAAAGTAATATTAAGATCATACAAACGCGAATTTTTAGATAAAGATGCTTATTTCTCAGCATCATTAAAAAGGTCCTTCCTCTGTAGCTCCTCCAAATCAGGGCAGCCCTTCATGAATACTTGAATTTTGCATCGAAGTCACATATTTCATTTTCAAATCCTATCTGAAACCTACTTTTTCCCTTAGTCTGTATCTTTATCTTCTTCTCTTTACTACACTATATACTGCGTAGTGTAGAAGTACTTGATATCATTACAGAATTATATATAATTGATTATTTAATTCTGAAAGCCTATTATATCCCTTTTCAATATCAGCCTGATTCAATGAAGCACTATGTTACATTTTAATATGGAAGATATTAATGGAGTTGAATCTCTAGCCTACTCCTGTTAAAGCAGCTCAACAGCTTCCATTAAGATATTGTTTTCACCTGCTCTTAATTGTTATTTTACCAGTTAATACTACAGTTTTCCACACTGGTTTCTGTCTCAGGTGAATATTTGTGCAGTATTTAAAAAACAAGAACAAAAAAAAAACAGTTTAACAATATGCAGATTTATCCCAATTTAAACAAACAAACAGACCCCCCCAACATCCAACAAAAAACTGAAGACCTTTTTTCTTTGGTGATCATGTTCTTTACAAGGTCACAAGAACTGCCAAATAATGGCCTTTGTGTCCAGGCTGCATTTTTTGCCTTGCCTACCCACTCACGCTTGACCAGATTGCCTTTTACAAACTTCCATCTGCACAAGCTCCACAGAGACTTAAGAATTAACACCCAAACTGTCATTACAAATACTAATCAGGCATCTTACAGCTTCTGCAGACCAGCATGTACATGTCACATCCACAGAGTTGAGCAAGAGCTACAAAGGCTTTCAAACACCCATGCAATCACTGCTCTCAACAGGTCTAAATCAAGCTGGAAGAAAGCAGCTGTACTTTTGAGTTGAGGCTGCTTTCACAGTATTTCTACTGCTGGTGTCCAGACATCACTGGGAAGGGCATTACCAATTTAAAAAAAAAAAGTCTAAGGCCAAACCAGGGACAGGCTCAGACTGGGAGACCAATGTGTTGAGAATGTAGTTGGAAAATAAGAAAGAAGAAGCATCAGCTTTAGGAGAGAAAAGGAAAGGAAAGGAATTTAAGGTTAGAAGTGGTCAGGGAGCCAAAGCTGAGAGATTGAATGAGAAAAGAGGTAACACAGAAAACCACTATGGAGGGGAGACTGCAGTTGGGAGGAAAAAGGGAATGTAGAAGTGACAGGTCTGATGGAAGCTGGACTGGAAGGAGAAAAATTACTTGACAAACCAAAGTTAATGAATTTCAAGAGCAACAAAAAACGGGGACATGCAGACATGAGAGCTCTCAAAGCACACCATGAGATGGTAAACAACAAGCAGCACTGACTGGGTGAGGACACTGGGACCACTGGTATAAAGAGAAGCAGAGGCTGGGATTTGAAAAAAATGGCAGAACTGAGGAAGAGTTATAGCTCAGACAACTATAGCTGAGATAGCAGGAGGTTCAGAAGGAGGTATTATTGGAAGAAAGAGACAGAAAGTCCTTTTTTTTAAGATACAGAGGAGCCCTTTGATTCTATTCCTTTCCAGAACAGAACACACACTCCTCTGTGATGGGCAAATAGCTCTGAATCCGTCTGTCAAACTTTCCCAAACCTGTCTTCACCTGGTCCACACAGAGAACCACCTCTTACCAGTACCGATTACCCAGACAACTGAAGTAAGAGACCTGCACAGGGAACCCAACAGTTTTGGTCCTTCTAGCAACACAAACAGGTGCTAATCTCTGCTTTAGCAATTTCCCCTTCACAAAGCCTAGGAAATGACACCACTATGTTAAAAGAAAGATATAAAGGCTGCAAATTTAAGCATCCAAAGTTAAGAGTGCTCCTCAAATTAAATTCAGCATACATAAGCAAATTGTGATGATGCAGTCCTACGTGCTCCTCTGAGGAAATCAAGTTGTTCCCCTGCTAGTGCAAAGAAACAAGGCCTCCATTCTACTTCTTACCCTTCCTGTTCAGTTAGTGACAACTACCTTGGAATTGATTGCCACAGATTTTTAGCCCTTTCTACAGCATTCCTTGTCATGGTCTGCATGATGCAAGGCACTGACTTTACTGTGGAAGCAGTAACCAATCCATATTACAGAAGGGGAAATTGAGACAGGAATCTGCCCAAGGCCACAGAGTTTGCCGTGAACTGAACCAAGAGCCAAACTTAAATGTCCTTCTCTCACATCCAGTGCTTATTCTTCCACCCTGTGCTTCATTATTGCTAGAAATACTATCAGCCTCTCCCTGCCAGAGGCAGGGCTTGTGAGGACTTTGCACTTCTGAGGATGTTGAGCCTAAATTAAGACATCATTCAGGTCAGTGATTTGCAATCTTTCTGGAGGAAGTCCTCAAGGATTTTTTGGAACAATCTCCTTTTCTTCATCCGATTCCACTCTCTTTTCAGCCTCCTCAGCTCCTCTCTTCCAGTTTCTGTTGCTTTCTCCTTACTTTTTAGAATAACTTCCCCTGGTTGTAGCAGTGTTGGCATGAGGCCCAAGCTCTGATAGGCTTATTAGCTTGGTACCCCCTCTATCCCACCCTGCATCTCACCCCTGATGTTAGCATATCTCATCACTGTATTCACTTACTAACTGGGAACTATCACACAGAACAACAGCAATGATAAAAGAGAACCAAAAGCTTTTGTGCAATATTCTTCCTTAGCCTTATCCAGAAAAAGCTGTCTCTTTTTTTTTCCTGACTCCCTCACCTCCACTTCACTCTAACACTTTCTGACTTCACACAAGAAAAATTGAGAGCCTGTTCAATATGCTGACTCCAGAAGTCTCTAAGAAAAAGTGCTGAAGTTTGTTGTTCCAGTATCTAGAAGTGCAATATACATATAGCCACATCCGCACCTCCTCTGTCAGTCTACTGCAAACCCAAAAAGATTAAAAACACCTTTTTTTTTTTTTTGCTAGAGGAATCACCTGCTCAACTGGATACTACCATCATCACCAGTTAATGAAGCAGCCATACTTTTCAGAAAGGCAAGCACCCTTTCTATAGGCAGGCATTTCCACAAACACTGGCTGGCACAAGCACTGAGCAGCAATCAGAAATCCTATCTTTCCTTTCACAGGGTCTTATTTCAGGTTTAACAAATTAGTCTGAAGGTGACATCCCATTATAAGCTTACATATAAACACAAGAGATCTTTTTTTAAATTTAACTAGTGTACAACAGGATTTCCTTTCTTTAATAAGGACAAAGGAGAGAAAGCGGGGCTAACAAAACAACACAAGGAATCTTCTCCTGCTATTTATCCAAAGTATAAACAATCGACTGAGTTGCCTTCCACAGAACGTGTTGTAAACCTTGGTCTTAACCTCATTATGTTATCGCCATGCTGTGACATTGACCAGGCTTGTGCCATTTGCAATTGCCAGCAAAGTGACAGAAGCATTTTCCTCTCAGCTTCCTATCTTAGACAGTCTATAGTTTTATTCCTAAATGTGTGCTATCTCTGTTCTAATGCATAATAACAGGGATAACAAGCAGAAAGCCTCCCTATCAGTTACAGCCTCTCATGCAGGCTAACTTTAATACCCCTCCAACTAGCTTCAGTTTTCCTGACTGCATCAAAAGAACACAACTGCTCTTTCTATAGCATTGTGCTTTTTCACTTCTCAGCAGAGTTCATTAATACCAGAATAATTTTGCCCCCAATACAACTACCCTCCATTTGTGGAAGTTCAATAATTTTCCAATGAAAGCACTGCAGAAGTAAAACATAAAAACTGCTTAAACCAAATTCAAGTATTTGTTATCACTACATTATATTATTCTAGGATTTTTCTTAAAGCTACCGAGAAAGAGACTGCAGTGAGCATAAAACACAAAACCTGGGGTTTAGTATAAATGTGCATTTGAAAAATTAAAGTACTTCACGGTCCAAGTTACCATCCCTACGGCTTGAGGATTTATAGCAATTATTATTATAGGAAGCAAGACTGCAGAGAACCAGTCAGAACAATGGCATAGTATTTGGCCTAAATTTGTAATACAGAACAGCTAATCACAATTCCTCACTGACAAAAATGGGAAGGAATTCTTACTGGATCCTTCTTTATTTAGTACTAATACTCATATTAATTACTGTGACACTTTATCAAATAGGTCTCGCACCTAAAGAAAAAGCTTATTAAAATGGAGATATGACTATAGGTTACTTGTTTCATACAGACACGTGTCTCTTGAAGACCTCTGTGGAGGGCATACAGCAGTAAGTGTACCCTATTTAACCAATGGCTGATCACATCTGTGAAATGCATACAGAGCAATTATTTATCAAAACATCATTTAGCTGTAATTTTTCTACTTTCACGGAGAGGAAAGAAGCTGCTTGCCCAATTCTGAATTCCTTTCTCTTCTCTCACCACCCTCTACTCCACTAGCTTCTTAATCAACTGATTGAATTTTTACCCCAGCCCCCAAGGAAAATATAATATGAAAAGTTATGATTATACCTTACAGAAGGAATACTCTGATCTTAAGGGAAAAGTTGCAGCTTATTGGGAAATTGTGTCACTTTTAGACCTTGTAAAACAGTTACTATCCATCATTTGTTTTCCGTGGATAATCTCTTCATGTCTCAGTAAGTTAGGGAAGGCTCAGGAAACCAGGGATGTGGGAGTTTGGGGTAGATTTACCACTTAAAAAAACCTAAATTGCAAACCAGAAATGAATCAAGAGTTTTCACACAAGTGAAAATTTCTTCTGGGCAGCCAGTATGATTCTGTGTGCATTCGGTCAGACTCACACTTCTGCATGGTATCTGGGCATACTATTAACCTATGTACACACATTTCAGATATACACTCCTTTCCTGTTTCTGATTACAGTCTCGGAGCTCCAGACTTCGTGGCTACAAAATAAATCTTATTGCAGAACACATGCTCACAGGTAGAAGAAAAATAAAAATAAAAATAAATAGGAAGTACACAAGCTTTTATGGGAACAGATTAATAACGCCAGCTTCTTTGTAGTCACTTCCATGCACAGTCTGGCTCTTGGAGAGTAAGGTCCCACTCTTCTGCAGTTCCCGCCATCTGGAATAGCTTTCCTTCATCCTCAGTTTTCAAGTATACTTTCATCCCATTCCAAAACACACCACATTTTTTTCACCCATATCTCATCCATTTGCTCTCCCTACTGCTCAGTACTTTAGTCTCTGATGACAATATACAACTCTTCACAATTCTGTGAAAAGTTTCAGAATGCAGAACATGATATATACTCAAAAAGCACTTTTCCCAAGAGCACTATATACATGCCAAGATACATCTACATCACCCTGGAAAAAAGCAAAAAGAAAGAAAAAACAAAACACACAAAACCCCAAACCAAAACACCCAACAACTGCAATCACAAACAGGAACTAACACGAGATCACAGGAACAGAGAGTACTGATCAGTCAGTGCTCCAGGGTTTGATCTACAGTGTAGAGTCAAGTCTTAATTCCACTAGTGCAAGACCCTCATGGGATTATAAGTATCCCATTTTCATTTTTAATTACTTTTTCCATTAACACCCAAAGAACAAAGGTAGTCAAGCAGAATCCCCCCCTTTACTTTCTTCTCCCGTTTCTTCTGTGAAGCAGCTATTTAGATAAGTTAACAACGTCTCCTCACCCTCAAGGCTATAACATTTCTAAACTTTCCCGAGATGATAATTCTTGCTTGTTTGTTGCTTTTTATGTTGTTTTTGGGGGGAGGGGGGTGTTGTTTCTTTGGTTTTGGTTTTTTTTAAGAAAAAATCCTATTCACAAATAATATGAGTTTTTTGATAGACTGAGCAAATGATGCAAAAGATGTCTTGTAAAACAAAGGCAGAATAGCAACTCAGCTCAAAAGGTGCAAATATTTTCTCATAGTAGAACAGTCTCAAAATACCTCATACAATTATGAATATACTGTCAACCTGGTATTAGCCAGCAGTCTCTTCACTGAATAAGGCAAATACCCACATTCAATTAAACCTGACAGATTAAGAAGCCTGTAACCTTCAACTCTCCTTCATTTTCCTCTTTAAACATTGCAAGTCAGAATATTGAATGAACGACATTGTCTTTTAAAACCAAAGGATCAACCAAATCTGCTGCTGCTTTTTATTAAAATATATTCATTTTTGAAAGGTGCCATATTGAAGTGTTTTAAACACACACACCACAACTCACCATTTTTAAATGCTAAGTCAAGCTAACAATGGGATAGCAGCAAAAGGCAAACAAGATCAACTAACAGATTCTGTAAGTATATAGTTCAAAGTTAATCACTTTTCTCCTTCTGCTCTTATTTTCACAGTTATTTCAGGAGTTACAGTGGAAAAGCACTATGCTACCATTTTTTTGTTCATTTTTTTGTCTTTTTTCTGAGTTTGTCTTTTTTTTTTAATACAGAAGTAGTGTTCCATCAAAGTCCTGAAGTTCACAATTCATTTTATAAAACTTCAAGAGATATTTAATCAAATGACTGACATTCAAGAACAGCGTGCATCATTTTAATCATATCATCTGTCAGCTATCCTGGTTATCTCTACTTTGGAAGTATAACTTTTGTTTTCCTCTGTTGCTGTAATATTTCTTATGTCTCAGTAAATTTAATCAGGAAATAGCATCCCAACTCAAACTCCAGGAGCAAGTTTTCATTCTGATCCAGCCAGACAAGTAGGATATTTGTTCACATATTTGAGAGGAAGAAAAATGTTTTCTGCTAATTCAGTGAACTGCGTTCCAGAGCTGTTTTGTGTTGTACCCTTACTGAACAGAATTCTTTGCTATGACTTCATGCTAAGACAAAAGTAAATAATCTTGCCTTTTTATGTGGACAGCTCTATCTCAAAGTACCAACATCAGCATCAGTGGTAACAGAGGAAAGGCTGTATTCCCCCAACCAGAGGAAAGAAAAAAAAGCAGCACACCAAAAAAAGCCCAAACCCCCAAACATTGTCCAAACACTTGTCTGTAAAACACAAGCACTAAACAACTTCCTAGAAATGTAAGTCGAGCTGTCCTCCTGTGTATCATCTGAGAGGAGGACAGTATCAATTTCACAATGGCACTTTGTAACAACAACCACCACATAATTAGTGATTAGAAGATTTCATCCACAAACACTTGTAGTTTAAACCTTACCAAGCACTTTTGCAGCACGCAAAAATCTGTTAACCAAAACATCACATACAGCACCCACAGAATTTTTGGAACATTCTTTTCTAAAGCCAGCTCAACTGAAAGAGGTGCTAACATGAATAGAGGAGACATAGCACCCAAAACCAATTTCTACTTTATTACGTTCTCATCTTTGCTGGATATATTTATGTTCTGTAGCTTCAACAGTCTCTCTGGTCACTTTTAAAAAGGACTTTCAAAATAGTAAGACTAAACACCATCAAGACTTACCAGATTGGAATTGGTGGCATTGGAATCATCTTCTGGAAAGGGGATATAGATAGCTAAGGCCACACAATTGGCAAAAATAGTCAGTAAAATAATTATTTCAAATGGTCTGAGGAATGGAGTTAAGGAAATTGTTTCAAAATGTGCACACACAAATAATTAAAAAAAAAGATTTATAAGAATTCTGTTTAGAGAAAACATTCCAAGCCCCTTATATTCTGAAAAGAAACATATGCCTTTTTAAGTGCTTTTAGGAGCTCCCAGCCAAGAATCTTCCTAATATGTCAAAAGCAGTGTAGGCCAGTCGCGTGCCAGAGTAAACACAGATTTCTTAAAAGTTTTTTTTTTCTTCTTTTATTTATTTAAATCACATTCTCCCTATTTTCCTTCAAGTGTGGCTGTACTATTTTTAATACCAGAATCCCGTTCTAAAAGGACTGTCATCTTTCCTCTTATGATTAGTGTGTCTCGGTCTTTTACATCTGCATTTACAAACCCTGAAACAATATTAGCAAAAGTTTTGGGTTTTCTCTTGTTGTTGGGTTTTTTTATCTGTGTTATGTGTGTCTCCCCCTTTTTTTGTGGTTTTTTTTTTTTTTTCCCCCTTTCTCAATCTCTGTCACATCTCAAAGTTAAGTGCAGCAGCTCAAGAAATACAATGCATACATTCAGTTAGATGATGTTTAAATTCTGATAGATTTTGTTAAGGGGAAAAAAAGGCCTTTGTCCAAAACGTGCTTACACTACACACTGCCATGTATACTTTTTTTGCTTAAAAGCTATTTGAAGGAGTATTTTTTTTTTTATGTGCATTTCATTTAGCATCATAAGGAAAACCTACGTGCCTATGTAGAACACCAGGAAGCTAAGAGTTCCTTGTGACAGAGAACCTAGGACTAATTCAAGGACATTTCAACCTGGCATCAACCTTGTTAGGGGGGAAACCGCCCCCCCCCAGAAAACCCCACATACCAACCAACCACCCAAACATTTGGTATTTTCAACAAACAAACCCTGCATAACCCTGATGCCCCACTGATTGTCCATTAGAATCAAAGAGCATTTTTCTACTGCCCAATACCAATTTGCTGGCACTTCTACTTCAGTGGACTCTAACCTCAATTGCTGTGAAGGGTCTCCAAACTCATACTAGAGACCAGGTTTACAGTGTGTCTACATTTACTTGCCTGCTAGAATATTCTGGAGCTAACTCTAGAATAGCTCACCAGTAAATCCAGACCAGAACAAAGATGGAGAATGCCAGGTGTAACCTGTGCCACAGAGTGCATTTGAGCTTGAATTGATCTGCCACAGGACTGACTTTGCAGTGTTGCCAAAGGTCAACCCAGCACGTATGATTTGGGTCAGCTAACTGCTGTTCTTGGAAGTTTTTAGCAAAAAAACAAACAAACCTGGAGATCAGGATGTGCAACATATACACAAATCCCAGGCACCTGACCATTGTGTGTGCACAGATGCATTCTACATTTCACATATGGAAGAGTCCAAGGGTTCCAAACTCACTAGAACACTGTGCTTAAACCTATGAATAATAAGGGATATATGATACTATGGAGGAAGTATTAGGGTAGATAGATTACATATAGATATATGTATCTAAGAAGTCCTGTTGATTTCACATCTAGAGACCATATAGTCTGTTTATATAGTTTTTACTACATAAAGACCTGAACATTCATAGGCTTTCCTTTTCTTAATCACTTTTTTCCTAGACTTTTTGGTTTTAATAGGATTATTATCAATTAAATTATCACTGTGTATGTATATTTTCTTTTAGTTCCACTCTTTTTGCACTGTAAAGATAAAATGGTATAAAATCTACAAATACACTGTGCACATAGGAGGAAATTAAATACACAGCTAAATCTTTGCAAAATAAGGTTATTACTTAATTTCACTTTTTCTTGTATGTGATTGCAGCTTTGGGCTGTTCATACTATAATATTTGGGTAAGAGACACCACAGAAGTTTAATATCTACTATGCTTAGATCTCTGGTTCAGCAAATTAAACTAAGGTTTTCTTAGGAGTTTTTAGCAATTGGGAAAAGTCAGAGTACAGCATAAAACAAAACCATATTGCAACCCTTTGATATTGTTACTTGTCATTGAAGTGTTTCACATTTATAAACACCAGATGTCCAACAAGAGGCTCCAATGGGAAAAAACCCCACTTCCATCAACTCACCTAAAACCAAACAAAACCAAAAAAATGCAAACATCAGCATGTTTGGATTGCTTTAATCATATTGTTTGGTCCTCTCTTGATCTCAGCAGTGCTATATCCTGGTTTAGAACACATCACTTCCATCATTCATTGCTGCTCTTATTTATGAAATAGCACTCTGTGCTCTTTCTCTAAAGATGTGTGGTTACTGGAGAGCTGGCAAGTAAACCAATAGCCACCTTCATCCTGTTAGTTGTCATTCATCATCTTAAGTATCAGAGCTATGCCAGAAGAGATAAAAAGTAGCACACCTAATTGGGGGGATTAAAAATTAGCATCTGAAGAAGAAATGAATAGGCAGGCAGGTAGTTTAAGGACATCTAAGAATTGACAGGAGCATTTTTAACAAGTTCTTCATCTGAAGAATCTGCACGTCGGCAAGACCTAACAATCATATTCTGGGTTCCTCTTTTTAACATCCCACCTGACCCCCAAAGGAACAATATTATCACATTGTCTTAAAGGCCATCATTCATTTTTTATCCTACTAACTACTGCCAAGTTCTGTATTGTCTCCCCTTGATGTGCTTCTCTATCCCTTACAACATCTTTTTTTCTTTTGTATTTACTGAAGAACTCCATTAGCTTGTGATTTACTGACAATTACTCTTCAGGGTTAGCCCTGGTTTCATTCTGGGGAGGCAAGGAATGTACCTCTTATTTATGTTCCTCACCAAATTCTCAAATTTCAAGTTGTACTGATCACACTTGAGTGACTTAAAAGTCTTTGCTCCTTCCACACGATGAAGCCAATGGCCAAACTCACTGACTTTCCAGGCAAGCAGCACTGACCCTTACATTCTGCAGTTCTGTGTCAGTGGTTACAATCCATCATCTGTGACACGGGCTAGATCTGTCTCTGTACTGCATTTCTAACATGTTGCAGGATTATTTTAAATGTCTGTCTTTTTCTCTGCTTCTGGATTGCCAGTATCTCTTACTAAACATTTTTAAGTGTCTGAATGAAAAAAAAAAAAAAAAGCAGCTGCTATCAACCCCATAGCCAGTTCCATTCTGGCCTCAGATACCTCATGTCTCCCATTGATGTCAGCTTGGACCACGAGTTTTTAAAAGAGCAGCATTCAAGCCCTAACCTTTATCATTTAAACTTCTAGTGGTCTCTTGCACAAAGCTATAGTTAAGGTTTCAGACCTAAACCCCTCCCCCCCACATAAATGATTTCAGTTAAGACATCAAAAACCATTTGTGTACTTTACATCCTCACTGATGCCTTTCAAATTAATGTATTGATTTCCTCACACTTATGAATAGCGCCTGATGCGCACAAACAATTTGCCATTTTCCAGATGAGAACATGACAAAGGATATTTCCATTCGACGATGCTGATGCATGCCCTCCGGATGGGATTTTTCAGTGTTAAACACAGCAGTGCCCGGGGAGGACGTGTAGCTGTGGTGGTACCCTGTTTTTTCTGTTTCCCATACTGCTGCCGTTTTCGCTGTGTGGAGCTGGCTGTGGATATTGTTGCATTGCCAGCACTACCCATCAGTTTGGCTTGCCTGGCAGCATCGATTGCAGCTTGCCAGGACAGAGCCGCCCCTGGAGTAGGGATATGCTCTGGGGCAAGCCCTGCAGCTGCATTGGCATTCATGTTGGCATGAGCTGGACGGGGACTCCCATAGTTGGAACCTGTGAAGGGACCAAAAAAAAAAAAAGACAAATTTGTGAAGATATTTTTTAAAACAGCAGAAAATAGTATTTTTTTAAATTTTAAGGACAAAATCAAGAGCTAAGATTGAGGATAAGTGTAGGATATCCACGAGTATAAATGCAGGATACCCACTTAGTGCCAGTTTGTTCCTCCCATTCAAGCTCTTTATTTTAAAGTAACACTACTATGCAATCATTCATTTTGCAACAGTCTCCCAACAAGTCCCCATAGACACCGAGCTGGTGGAAGTGCCTCCAATCAGCACAATCAATACAACAGATTCACAGAAAAGAAGCTGTCCTTCTTTACCTTTTTTACCAAAACATTTTGCAAGTTTGGCTGTTTGAGAGCTAAAAGGTGAGGGTAGTTCTCATCACTTCATCGTACAGACACGCAGCACAATGCTATTTAGTATGTAGCAAAGCACTCAGAGGCGATTCTCAAGTCTAGCATAAAAATCCTTATGCTTGCAAGATTGCCTTGAGGTAAAGTGAAATTTTAACAATGAGCTTAATTCTCTCTGCAAACAGTACATATGTATAAGCCTAAGAACAGCCTGACTAGAAAGTACAGTGAAGTAGAAACTGGAACACAGAGGTCACGGCTTTTGTGGTATATAAGATGCTGTGAAGATAGTTTAGGCCAACAAAATATATTTAGAAACTGGAACTGATTCCTTATCCCAAGGTAAGCCAATTTTAAGATATACAAAATACTGAAATTAATGGAGTAACAAAGTGTATTAATAAAGAACTCTAAGGCCTAGCAGTCCCCTCTTTTAGCCAAAACTGAGGGAGTATATGCTTTTGCTCTATCATCATAATAGAATATATATGTCAGGTGACATGTAGCTGACATTTAGAAGGCCTTAACAGTACCAAAAAAAAATTTAAAGTCACCCTTTCAAGCTAGTGCAATTGTTTCATTGTTATAAATTGTTTCAGTAAAGACACTTAAGTCACCCGTGCCTCTTCAGTGAGGGGTTTTCAGCGACTCAAATGAAAGCTTCAATCGCTTTGAAGTGAGTAAATTTTCAAGTTTCAAAACAGATTGATTGCCTTACTCTTTGGAGTATGCTTCAATTGAGACATGTGAGAAGTTGTGAAAGAGTAACCGAATTTTGCCAGAAACACTTCATTCAGTTAGACAAGTGCAACATCTATACAAAGTCACAGCAGCAAACTTTAATTATGAAGAATGTCTCATTCATATATGTCCTATATAAGATTTAAGCGACTACTTTTCTTTTTTGTGGACTTGTGAGTTTGCCTGTGATCCATATGTTGACATACAGGTAAAAGGAAGACTACGTGGCCCACAAATCTTATTCCTTTACAGCCTACAAAACCAGAATTCAGTTTCAAAACACTGCACTCTTAAGAGATTGTTTCCCCTTATATCTGGTCAGCAGAGACTGTGCTTCAGAAAAAGTATCTACACAGCTAGTAGAAACCCAGCGAAGGAGTTAGATCACCTTTCATTTCAATGCAAGCTACAAGTGTAGACTTGGAGTGTTCAATCACCATCAACTGTGTTCCAGTTTAGATTAATATAGAAATATGGTGTTACTAAATAGATCAGATGGGCTCCTATAGACTACTGAACACAGAAGACAATTCACTACTTTCCTTAAAATATCAGATGAAAAACATTCAAAACCAGGGAAGTGGCAAACTATTCTTGAATATAACTAACTACCCAAGATGCATATTTCACAGCTGGTTGTGAAGTGCCAAGATGTCACAGCAATGACTGCACTACAGATGAATTAAAGCAAACAATAAATACAATTACATTGACATACAGAGTGCTACAGATATGCTTCAACCTAGAAAGCATGCAGGATTTTAAAATTCATCTCACTGAATGGTAAGAAAGGACACGATAGAGTCAGATGTTATGTCAGGCATTGCCATAAGATTTCCAGGCTGTTACAGTTTCATTGCATAGCAGGAAAATCTAGAGCTTGTCTCTGCTCACTGAAAAACCGCCTAGTTGCAAACCAGCCAAAGGAGGCTGGTGAGTAATGACTCTGATATGTGAAAGGGAAAGCTGAAAGAAACAAGAAATGGGAAATGGTTAATTCTCATCCCTCAGATTTTGAAACTGAAGAAAGAGATCTTTTAGAATCACACAGGCTAAGCGGATTTCCTCGATGAAGCAGGCAATCAATTGCCAGACAAACTTAGATTTCTAAGACTAAGCAAATTGTACACAGCACTACTCATGAGATACATATTTATTTTCAGACTAGTTCCAGATGCAGTTTTTCTCTTCAGCATCTATTTGACCTCCCTAGCCCGAGGCATGGTGGAAAGACAAATAAATGGAAAATGACTAATTATTCTCCAACTCCAGCTCTTCTTTAATACTGACCAATTAAAGTGGATAGGAAAGATGCGTGTGTTTTCCAGTAAAAGGAAACTTGCTGATCCATTGCCACCATGTTCTTATGCTGACTAGACCATGTGGTCCTGAAAATAAACAGCTGCTGCATCTTAATGAAGACTCTTCTGCAATTTTGGAATGTGTCAAGCTTCTTCATTATTATTACTTATTAGCTAGGTTTCACACAAGGATTCAAGTTTATGCATTTTGACTTTGATGTGCCAGCAAAGTTAAAGATACAACTTCTAGTGGTTTAATTGCTTTTTCTTCTCAGGGTGACCATGATCACCAGTCTCATAATAAAGTGCTTTTTCTCAAATTAATTTCAAAAGGTGAGTCAGTAATGACAGATTTACATTAATATTGATTACTGATAAGGATCTGTGTGTTTTACGAAGCTCAGAGGCTGCAGGCTATCTGTACTAAATAATGACAAATTTCTTGATTTACAGGTAGTTTACAGAAATAGCTTAAATTAAATAGTGAAGTTCACACAACTTTACAGAAAGTACGTTCAAGAACTGAGCAAAACATTTTCAAAGACAGCACAGCCAAGATTTCAGGGAGAATTAAATTCTACCCCATAGTCTAACTGCTTCCTCTTAATTTTTAGGAAGTAAGCAGAACACAATTCATATTGAACATGAGGCAACACACTAAATTTCACCACAAACTCCACGAGCTCCCTCACCACAAAACTTTGCCGAAAGCTGAGAGCTGCAGTTACTAGATTTGCTATTTTAATTTTGCAATGTAGTAGCTGAACCACTTCACTCAATTTCCCCGGTACAAATAAAGTTTCACGATACCTACATCACTTTAATCATATCTGTTTAGACCGTATTTAACCTGGAAGTTGACCAGAACTGGGAAATGGAGATTCAGCCCCCACCCGAATGCAATAATCACTAAGCAGTGTGATCCACAGCATCAGCACTCTGCTAATCCCTACTATCCTTTAGCAAAAATTTGTCTGTTGACTATGTCCAGCTGGTGCACGACACTCTTCTCTCCCAAGTACTTCTGTGCTATAGATCATGAGCTTAGGCATTTAAATAGTAATTAAACAAAAGAGTCCATGCAAGTGACCAAATTTGATTATAAAGTGTTTGGGAGAGACTTTAATTTCTTCAAAAAATGGAAAGTTGCAGAACTACTTCTAGTGCAGAAATACAGGTCTCAAAAGTCAGAGTTAAGTCAGAAAAGTAACAGATACGGTTGTTATACAACAGTAAATGATCCATGTTGCACAAAATACCTGACATAGTAAGTTTACAACTAAATTATCAAAATGGTCACGATCAAAATCACTATTAAAATAAAAAGGTATTAATGGTCATCACTGTATAAGTGCTATTAGCATTCTAATAACATTTTTCTGTCATGTCACCTATTAAGTACCTCAAAAAGCATAATAAAAAAACCCCAAAACAAACAAACAAAAAAAACCAACACACACACAAAACCTAAGCAGTGACAATTCCATATGAGAGAGAAGTGGTCAAGCTATTGACACAACGAATAGTAACTTCTGAGTTTCTTTACTTCAGCTAGTTAGCCACACATTAATTTTACAGGAATTTGTGCTTAGATTAATTCTAATGTAAATTAGAAGTGAGATATGCTGATGTGGAGTGTCTTTGTTTTTCCCATCACTTTAAAAACATCAGAATCCTAAAAATGCAATCCTTGAAATTGTGTTGCACAACTGTATTTTTCCCCAAAGTAGAGGGGAGATGATTTAACCAGTTTTGTCATTTACTGTACCCATGTCTTAACTGAACATGAAAATAAAGCAAACAAAGTCACACTGGTCACACTACTACAATCATGTACAAGACCCATTCAAGCACACAAGAAGGAGGTTGTAAAACACTAAAGTGAGAGCTGTCTAACAAGAAACAGGAAGAATACCACATACACCAAAAAAAAAGCTGGGTATGAGATCATATGCTAGTAAGAATGTAGAAAATATTGATCCATTAACCAATAAAAGGAGAGAGAGGCGATTGTAAGAAGGCTTAAGTGTTACATAACCTTTTTGCACCAATGTTTACTGAAGAAAAATCCACCAAGAGCAGGTGACTAGCACAATTAATTCCCAAACCAGGTATCATTTCCAACTGTAAAAGGGAAATAAGTTAGAAAGTATTTAGATAATGTCCACCATTTCAGCTACTTTGGTACAGCACCCTAGAATAGCACAGCATATTTGAAGAGCTTTCTGAAGTAATCTCAAAGCTGTTAGCTGCTGGTTTGACGACCTTGACAAAGAGAGGAGAGATCTTAGAGGACTGAGAAAAGGTGAATGGAGTCCCCAGTTAAAGAAGAGGGAAGGTTGGAAGTGTAAATCCACTTTGACTTCAGCCTCCAGGAAAAAAAAAAAATGGAATAAGTAAAATAAACAATGTCAGCAAGTACTTTGAGAACAAGGACAAAAACAGCAACAGACATAGATCTGTCATGAATACATTGTGTCAAAGACAGACAATTCCTTCTTCAACTGGCTAACAGAATTCACAGGCAAGGTGGAAGCAGTCTGTGACATGCCTCCTGACTTTATTAATAATTTAATGAGGTCTTGTATGACAATTTCACAAAGATGCTAGGCTCCTGTCAGCAAGAAAAAAAACCATGAGTATGAAACAAGTGGATGCCTGAGAGCAGTTATCATTGATACACAGTCTAAATGGGAGGATGTGTCACATGGAGTGTGACAAGTGCCTGCCCTGGATCCAACTCTGTTCAATATTTTCATTAATGAACTGGATTATGAAATGGTGAATGGTGTTATTAAACAAGCAGGTAACTGTGAAGCTGGGAGGTAAAGAAAATACACTGCAGGACAGCATTTGAATTCAAAATTAACTTCATGAATTTGAGAAAAAGTCTTAAAAATAGAATGGAGTTCAGCAGGGAGAAATGTAAAATATTTAAGCAAAGTGAATCATCTGCCTAAGTTATTTTCAGAAAAGCCTTGGGGGTTATATTGGATCCCCAGTAGAACAGAAGTGGATATTGTCATACTGCCTTTCCACAAAATGCAATCATCACAATGTAGTACGTGAACAGGGATAAAACGTATGCAACATCACAAGTAATCCTTCTCTTCAGCTCAGCATTGGCAGGGCTTCAGCTGAAATACCATGGGCAGTTTCAGGTTCCACAATTCAGGAAAGACGTGGCTCAGTTCAGGCTGCCCAAAGGAGAGCAAAAAGATCAACCAAAGGCCTAGAAAACATGAGCTATGAGGCAAAGCGACAGAACTTGGACTGCTGGCTCCTGAGGATGCAAGGGGGAGGAGGGTGTGTTAAGTTGAAGTCTGCGTGTGTGTGCGTATATATATATTTTATATATATATATACATACACACACATATAGAGGGTTTTAATATGTATTTCTAGAGATGTGTGTGTGTTTTATTTCAAAGAACTGAAGATCCCCATACTCACAGTGAATAAGCAGAAGCAATGGCTTTTGCAATGACAAATATTCAGGATGTACCTTAGGCAAACACTTTCTAACTGTAGTGACAATGAAGCACAAACCTGTTGACCTCCTGGATTGGTGACAGTGCCTTGCACTCTCAGTTTTTTAGATCAGGCCAGAAAAACATTCCTCTGGATTCACATACATGAGGAAAGCTTTATAGTGAGAAGTAGTTTCCTTTGTTAGTCTAAAGCAAGTTGGACCTGAAGGACGGCCTTTGCAAAGAAAGCTGATGAATTTTTTCCATCAGTTAGACTGACAAGAGACCCCTCTGAGAAAATTCTGCTTCACTCAAACCTTTAGATCATCAACAGCTACATCAGCATGTTGTAAGATTTCTATATACATGCCCAGCACTCTGACAGGGGGAAGGTGAGGGACCTCAGTCTAACTGACCTGGAGCTCTCGCTTCTTTGGTTTTAAAACATCACTCTGCAAATATATTTTTCTAAAACTCTGAAAGTCTTTCAGTATCTCAGGAAGATAACAACTAGCAATAGAAAAAACTTAAAGTCTTGAAATGAAAAAAAAAAAAAACCCACTTACTTGTATGAGAAAACCATCTTTCCCAAAAATCTTAATTAAATATTTAGTTTACATCCCTAGAAATCTCCCCTGTGAATGCAGGGCTGCGCAAACATAAAACTCACTTTCCTTAAAGCATGATTTGGGTATTTTTCCTTATTTGCCTTTTTTAAAGAATGGTTGACAAGACATTAGTTCTGAGACCTGACTGCTGAGGTTGACACTAGCTTTTTCTGAAAAGAAGGTTTTACTGAGTGTAAATTCTAAGTAGAGATAGGAGTTATAATGAAAGCTGGATTACAACCTGAACTATAAAAAAAAAATCTCTAATATACACATACACTTTTAAACTTCATGTCAGACTAAAACTCAGTGTGTAGTTAGCTCAGATAAGAGAGTTAAAGAATTTTTCCTGTAAATTGTTTGGGGGCTTCAGAACACACACATAATAGATACGTGATTTAAGATAGTTCATTTGCCATAGTTGAGACTAAACATTTTAGAAAACCTAAACAAAAAATCTTATTCAAAAACCATGCTTCATTTGCAACTGGAACTTTGTTTACTTTTATGTCCCCCCTCCAAACAGAGGGGTTTTTTGCTGCATACCATTAACATAAAAAAATGCAAGGAGTTAGTAGTAATGTAGAAACCCAAGTGCATTTCAATAAAGAGCACAAGTGCACAAGCTCCTCTTTCTTCAAGTACTGAATACTTCCAAGTTAAATATTTATGCTTTGAAAATTAAATACGGACACTACATAGTAAGTTATTTTGGTAACTTTCCTAACTCTATTTAGATGTTTAATTTCCTGAGAAAGGGACAGACCTATTCTATATATTGGTAGAACACCTAGCACAATGAATTCCTGGCACAACAGGAATACAAGCAGTAATAATTCCCTATCAACACTGGAATAAATCATGGGACAACTCTTCCCTTAATCACCACATACAGAATTCTTGTTTCAGAGTATGCTGGAAACTCACTGCATCCTGTTAAGATCTTACCTCCATATGCAGTATGTTAGACATGCAAAAGATATAGGCACCAAGATACAAATTTCTAATATTTCCCTTAATTTTATGCTTGAAAGTGCTATAGTTTTAAAGGAACACAATTCAGGAGTTTGGGGTGGGTTTGATTTTTTTTTTTGGGGGGCGCTTTGGAGCATATTTGGGGGGGAAGACATGACTTTTTAGGTTCTGTTGGGTTTTTTTTTTAATAAAAGAATCTCATGGTAAAAGCAAATTATATTCTTATATATTGGCAAGTTCTTTTTTTTTTTTTTTACAGCTCAGTCTACAATAACACAAATGATAGCACCTGAAGGTGGCCAATACTTGAAGGAGGCCTACAAGAAAGCTGGGGAGGTACTGTTTACAAGGGCATGTAGTGATAGGACAAGGGACAATGACTTTAAACTAGAAAAGAAACTAGATTTAGATTGGACATTAGGAAAAAGTTCTTTAAAATTAAGATGGTGGAACATTGGAACAGGTTGCCCAAGGAGGTGGTGGAGGCCTCATCCTTTGAGATATTCAAGGTTTGATGAGGCTCTGCTCAACCTAATCTAGTTACAGATGTCCTTGCTTACTGCAGGGAGGCTGGACTAGATAACCTTTAAAATTCCCTTCCAGCCCAAACTGTTCTGTGATTCTACAGAATCCCCTCCTCCCTCTCCTTCTAATTAGCAGGTGATAAGCAGTTATCATCTAATATTCCTTTTTTACTTTTCTAATCTGTCCATTCTGAAACAAACCAAAATAAAGCAACAGTCTGTTCCACCTCCTTCACCGAAGAGGCAACTTGTAAAATCTTGCTGAGAAGAATCTAGAAAACCACAAGTTTGAAAATCCTCAACAGTCATGAAAATCCATCTAGCTTCTGGTTTCCTCTCCTGTAACTATAAATTCAAGAGAACTAAACTGAGAGGTGTCTTGTCTAGAGAGAAGGAAGGGGGGGAAGAATGAAGCCTACTAAATATTAATCCCAAAGGCAAATGTCTAATATGAAAAGTTTGATAATTGATGTAGATATCAGGAGAGCCAAAGAAGTCTATAATACAACTCAGCTGGACTACAAATTCTATTAGGAGATAAAATTATTAGGCTTGGGAGGTAGGGGAATGTTAAGAAGCCAATTTCCTTTCAAGCATTTGCATTTTCTTGTAACTTTTAAGCTACAAGAAAATACAAAAAGTCCTTTTTGTTTTCTTGGAATGTGTTTCTGGTGGCACCTCGATTGAGTTCTCAGAAATCAAGTCAGCAAATACTTTCCTTCAACCATAGCTCACTAAAACATTCATAAAACTCAAAAACAGCAACAGAGGACTAGTGACAAAGTTCCTTTCTACTAATAACAGTATTTGTATTCATCTTGAGAGTGCCCAACTAGCCATGTATTTGAAGGAACAGCTAGAAAGAGCTTTTACGTAAAACTGTAGCTCTGCCGTAGTAATTCCATCTCCCACAGAACGCAAAGCACAATAGCATTCTTGACACCAAATGGCATATATATTAAAAACCAAGGTTCCTCACTTGAGCCAGCTTTGGATGCATGTCTCATGGTATAGTGCATCAATACACCTTTATGTATTTTACGGTCCCTATCAGTATAAAACCTTTGCAGTAACATGCATACAGGTCATGGTGAGTTTCTTGGAAGAACAGTATGTTCCTTGCAGAAGCTCCAGGCAAAGATCCTCAAATGGAGGCACCGAGAAGGAGCTTTCTTGCTTCAATGTATGGTTTTGCACCATTCATCTAAATTCATATTACCACCGTTAAGAATTCTGGGATCAAGTACATCTTTGGGAAAATTTCCTTGACTTCAGTAAAATTCCTCTGGAGATTAACTGTAACTCATTAGATTGGATTCTTCTGTCAAAGTGTCAGCTGCTCATCATTTTCTTATTGGTGAATGATTACTCTTCACTCAGTGAATAAGCTAAATATAACTTCTTTACAGCAGTGAGGCTCTTAGCAGTTTAAAATAATCTTTACTGTATTAGATGGTCTTTGTACTTTATTTTATCTGAGAATGTAGAGTAGGATAGGAATCAATACACAAACCTGTTAATGTGATTTGCCTCACCCCACCCAAACCATTTTTAAAAAGCCCCTTCTATAGTCAGTGCAGAGAACCACTTCCTCCACTCTTAGGACAGATGTCTGAAATACAAGTGAAAACAGCTGCTGGAAGTGCCAACCTCTCTTCAGATGACTTCTGTATGATCTAAAAATCATAGTTTAATTGCACATCAAATTTAAGTGTATTAAACGGGTTGAAATTACTCCCTTTTATGTGTGGAGAGAGATGTGCACGCACATGTGCTCGTGCACAAGGCACAGAGCAACTCTGTGGCTGCTTTTGGCCCAAAAGGTATGACAAAATTTGGAAAATATGTACCAATGTATGGTATCTAAATTCATAAACAGAGCCTGCAGTTTCAATGATTCGTTATCCTAGAAAAATCAATCACAATTCTTCCACAACTCATAGTACTCTCAGTCCAGAAATAGCAGCCTGTTCCCAGTTACATCAGGTATGATGACGAGTAAAAAGCACAAAGAGATTTCTATATAGGTCTGCATCTGAATTGCAGACAATACAAATTTCAATAAAGACAAACACAAACCAACCAACCAACAAAACCACTTTTATCATCCAGATCTAAATGAAGATCAGCCCTGATAAACACCACAGTTCAAATTCTTACAGGCTGAGGGTTTTTTAGGTTTTTCTGCTTCCTTTTGCTGTGTATGGGGTCAGTATTCAGCTGCACAACTCTAAACAGCAGGCAGCTTGCTGGAGAGAGCTTAGCAAGTGTATAAAAGGAGAGTATCTATGAAACCTTCCTATACAAGCCATAAGTACTCCCTTCCAGTCCTCCCTCCCAGTGGTGATAACCACATCAGGAAGCCATTAATCCACATTCTCCTACAGTAATTTAGATTAAAAGGGACCTCTAAAGGCCATCTGGTCCACATCCCTCCTCCTTTTTTAGCCCCCTTATTCAAAGTGGTCAAATTTCATCAAGCCCTTTGGCTGCCCAGCACCATACTTTGCACCCCTGTTACTATCTCCAAGTTTGTGGATAGAGTTACAAGAACTGACCCCATCAGACATCCACATTTGAAGGTTCGTTCAGGTATTGTGCATACAACTTAAGAGAACAATATGTACCTAAAATTAAGAGGCATCTACTACGCTACACTTTGCGAAAACCAGACATCTGTAAATTTTATCATTAGCATCCACACAAAACAGAGTCACCTAAAAATTATTTGTTGCTTTTCAGAAAGGCAAATCAAGTTTATTTCAAACTGCATTTACCCAATCTTAGATTATGCATGCAACACCCTAATACATTAAAGATGCACTTCTTGAAATTCAGGCAGTTTCAAAGGAAAAGGTTTTAAAAGATGTTTCAAGTGTCAAAACTGACTTTAATTTCAGCTATTAATCTTAGTGTTCTAAAAGCCACATTTTTTCTAGTTCTGAGGTGATTTTTTTTTTTTTAAATCCTGCCACTTGAAGTTAAACCAACAAAACATCAGAAAAAGCAACTGAAGAGGAATGTTTTGAAACAGACTATATAAAAAGTTCTACCGAGTCCTATGAATTAAGGAAGTAAAAATAAGTAAGTTTGGGGTTTCTCTGAATTTCAGGCATCTAATTAATTTTTTTTTAATAGTTTTAGACAAAATAAAATTATTCCAAGAGGAGAGCTCTTTGCAACTTGGCACCACCTAAGGTGCTAGAAAGAGTTCATGTGAAAACTAGCAGAATTTGAACTGAGGGAAGGAAAAACAAAATACTGCCTCAGTTCTATCCTTCTATTTCCTTTCATCCACAGAATCTCAAGAGGATGCTCCCTATGCAACATGCTCTGCAAAGCAAGACAAAGAAAGCCCTTGCAAACCTCCATTAAAACAAACCACATTAATATAAAATCATGCTACACAACAAAGGAAAACAGTGGCTTGTTTCAATTCCAGGGTAACATTAAAAGGCAATTAAAAAGAAAAAAGAAAACCACCCCATATTTTTACTCAGACTAGATATCTGTGATATAAAAGTATTGCAGCACTAACAGATTTAGAGCCATAGTTTTATAGTCACTTTTCATAGAAGAAAATTTTACTGCGTTGTTCGTTATCTAAAGCAGTATGTTCTATCTATAACATACAGACTTTCCTCTAACATTAGGTTTTATTTACTAGTATCCTCTTGGAGAATGTTCCAAGTCTGAATATTAAGCATGTGTAATATCCAGATGTAAAAACAAGCACTCTTGACTTCCTCTGCTAGTTAAGAGCATTTCCAAGCTAAATAAGGCACTAAATCAGAAGACTGCAATTGTAGCAAAGAGAAGGGGGGGGACGACACAGGACAATGGTAGAATGTGGGACAAATTAGCATGAGACAATCTTTGTAAGCACCTGTATGAGAAAAAGAAACAGTATCTGGCTTACATCTTAGGTTGAACATCAAAATGCATAACCCTGGAATAGCTCTTGTGTCACTGGTTGTTTATACAAACACTGTTAACCAGCTTCTCTGTGACCTTTTCTGTAGTAGATATAGACAAATGATTGAGACAGTCTTTATAGATTCTTTCTAAAAATAAAATAAAAAAAAATCCTGCTTATATAAAAGCAGATTCATTGATCATTACTGAATTGATACATACCAGAGCAAAGGTGGCAACAACAGATGTACACCAGGTTTGTAGAGCTTTGAACAAAGCGGGCGATATTTTAGCACTACCATTGAACTAGTGCTTTAGCCACTGCTCCAGCTCCATCTTTCTGATAATTTTCAGATCACATCAAAGGCAGAGAGAACTAAATTTTTTGTGTTCCTTTCTTGAGGTGCTTGGCACTTTCTAGGATCAGCATCACAGAGGCAAGAAGTTTCCTACAACTAATTTACTCTGATAGAATCTCTTGACTGGTGTTCAGATGCTATGTTTGCACTGCTCATTAGGAAAAACAAAAAAAAACCCACCAACAAAACACCACCACAAACCCAAATAAAAACAAACCAAAACCCACAAAACCCCAAACATCCAGGCAATTTACAAGGAGTAAGCATTCCTCATTACCTCTAGAGCTTGTCATTGCTATCGTGTCCTCCCTGTTTGGAGGGAGAACACACACGCAGGTTAACTCCTATTTCATAAGGAAGCTGCTTTGCCTCAAGACCCAGTTGATTGGCTCTAATGGTCAGAGTGAACCAACACACAGGCACCATGGACCTTGATGAGTTTCAAGCTACGCACGAGCCTAAAAGTCCAGGTAGCAAAGCTGTACGGAGCATTACTATGGAACACAACATTGCAGGAAACCCATTCTAGAATACACACCTCAGAAAGAGTAATAAAATCATTTAAAGAACCATGAAAAAGAGATACAATAAATTGGAGAGTGAGATAGCATCTTAGAACAAGAGACCAAAGATATCTGAATTTAGTCTTTTATACAAGAGACAGTTAAAAAAAATCAGAATTTATCAGCATGAACACATGAAAGATTTTTGACACATCACCCTTTCAACTGACTGAAATAACCCTTATGTGACTCAATATTTGGCAGCCGTAACTAAGTAAGCTCAGATGTCTAATAAGGTATATATTGCTAACAATGAGAAGGCCTAACCAGTGGAAAAGTTTGTGAAACGTCAGGGGTCACTTCCACTTTGTCTCCCCTGGTCAGGCCTGGGTATTTCTCTAGCATCCCTTTTGGTGCTCAAAGAGCAGGATTCAGAAACTGCTGGATGAGATTCTTCAGTTTGGCAGATGTCCTCAAAAATCTGATATCCACAGACAGCCCAAGGACAGTAGGAAACACAAAGCTATTATATTTAAACTACATCAATCAGAAATTCAATGTAAAATGGTATCTTTTACAACATATTGAGGCCTGTAGTGGGATAACTGCAACATTTTCACACAAACTGGAGATCCCCATCGCTGTCCTTTTTTCAAGTTATTTGTAGCACAATGGCTTAATCAGAAAAGCAATGTTACAAAAACAGTCATGTTATTTTAAGTAAATTACTCCCACTTAAATCTATACATTTCCTGAAACTTTCTCTTGTCTCTAAGTTTTGAGTCACTGTATGATTACCAGGCACAGGCAGTAAAAGAGCATTCAAAAGCAAATGGTGAAATGATGACAGAAAGCATCATAGACAACCCTATGCAAAATTACAAAATAGCTTTCTATAGAGACATAGCAATCAGAAGCATATGCTACAAAAAGTTTAAACTGGAAGCCACTGATGGGAAATACTACATTTTAAAAATAATCATTTCATAAAAAAATCCCCTGATTTCCTATTTTCAAAATTCAGTTTTCAAATTTGAGTTTGTAAAGTTCAATTATTTTGTCAACACCTCACAAGCAGGGCAAATATCACTTTGAACTGGTCTACCCCATCACAGATGGCAACTTCTGTGAGCAGAATTTCTTGTTGATGCTCTTCAGGAAGCTGTAACAGTTGCTTCTGCCACAGCACAGCCTTTCTTCCAGGGCACGGCAGGTTGTTCGGTCACTATATAGCTTATGCAAAGAGCAGCATGATAGAAACAAGGCTAAAAATTCTAGGAAAGGAGGCTCTGAAGAGATAATACGATACACAAAGGCTTCATATCCCTGCTTGTGGCAGTGAGAGGAAGAAAATTTGAGAGGATACAGGTTGAGACAATATAGTATTATAAAGACAGAAAGAAAATGTGTGCACCATCCTTTATTTATGATGATAAAAACTTGCCCTGCTAAGAGAGGTTAACCCTCTCTCCCAATGTCACCAGAATGAAATACCTTTCCGTTCCTCCTCTGGCTGCATCCTGGAGCAACAAGGGCTCTCCCTCTGGTTGACATCATGGACCCAGCACTTTTCACCTGGTACTCCAGGCTCTGGCAGGCAGAAGCCTGTTTGCCAACACATCCAGAGCTGAACAAAGTTGCCAAGTTGACAAGACCAAATGAATTTTGCAAATCAATTTATTTTCTGTCTTGGATGCTGTTACTGTATAAGTTTGCAATGATTAAAAAATAGGACTTTCAGAATTAGACATGCATATTTGTTCACCCAAAAGCACAACACACACCAACCATAGAGTAACTGCAGAGAACTCTCTCTACATTGCTATTGCCTAACCGTTAATCTTTCCTTGCAAGTTTTGTTCATTCCAGCCAGCCCAACTAACCACAGTTGCTAGCTAGAAGCAGATTGAACTGATTACAGCACGGTTTCTCCGATGCTGTGTCTCTGGCATGCTTGCCATCCCCCTCTGACACTACCTGGAAAGCCCCATCTCCTTCCTGAAGCTACCTATTTTGAATTCACAATATTCTCCACTCCTAAACATAGTCTTGGGAAAAATTAATTGTTCTCACCCCAGATGGAGACAGGGATGTTCCTCCAGAAGCAGCTTCCCTGAATTTCCAATAGAGACATTTCCCAAGTTATTGTTTTTCTTGTCATGTCATGCTTTACCAATCTCATTTATTTAATGGCATGCATTCAAGGAGGAAGTCTACAGTTAATGTATTTGCATTCACACAGGTCACTCGAAAGACAAGTGACTTCCTAAAACCTATTATAGGCACATAACTCCTTTCTTCTCACCATGCTTTTGTTGTTGACAACCAAAATTAGAAGTCAACATACATGCAGAATGCTAAAACTAGTGAAATGAATTCCCCAATATAAAACTTAACATTTAGTCTACCTTGGTCATCAAAACTATCTATATAGTCCAGGCACAGTTAAGTACCTCCAGAAAGGCAGTCCACCCCATCTATTTTAGACACCCATGTTCTGTGGCTATGGCTGCCTTCCCCTCCACTGACAACACATGAACTCTAGACGGTCAGCTCTAACTAGATAATTTAAACACCTACAGTGAGGGAAAATGAAACCTAGGCCAAGTGATTAGTTTTACTATATAAAGAATGACAATATGAAAACATAGACCATTTCTCTCATTTCATACTATTCCATTTCTTTCCAAATCTTTCCTAACACAGCTAGATCCTTCCAAGCATAGTCACTTTCATTTTGGTCCACTAAGCAAATGATACTTCTGCCTATACATATACACACAACTGCAGGCACAGTGCAACTGCAGACATCTCTTTTGCACTGACTCCTCATAAACCTGTGGATCTCTGACCAAATCTACCTGATCATTTGCTTCTAGTTACCCAAGATAAAATTCTCCTTCCACGACCATTATGTCTCCTAACTAGAAAACTGATGGTCACCAGGGAAAGATTGTAAGTACAAAGCAGGGAATCCTCTTGTTAACGAGGAATTACTTGTTAACATACAGCACTCACTTGGCAAAGTTAACACTACTCACAATACTTGGTATTAAGGCTGCAGGACAATGACTCAGTCCTGCCCTGGGTAACCCTACAGGTCATGGAAAACTACTGGACATGAGATGACTAGATGTGACAGAAGAGTGAGAGGCTGACAAGAGTTACAAGCAGCATTGTGAGGAATGGACAGATTTTACACACTGTTAAGAGGGAGTTGAGTCAGAGATGAACAAACACAGTTAGTTGAAGGGAAGTGCTGGAGTCCTGTTGAGGAGTATAGCAAAGCCAACAGTGCCCAGGTAACTGTGTCAGCAATGCCAAATAAGGCCAGGATTACCAAGTACCAGTATCAGGAACATTACATTTGGGTATGGATGTAGAAATGCTGGTACCAGTGTGGAAAAACACGTAACTAGAGGTGGGTTGTTTATTCTGGAGAAGACTGGACAGAGAAGGAAGACACAAAGAAGAGGAGGATCAGCAGAACTGAAAAGAGATAATGCAAATCACGGGACAACAGTTTTATGGAGGTACCCATCAGGAACGCTGCACTCACTCATCACAGCTCAACCAGTACAACAAATCAACTCATTCTGACCATATCACAAGATTCAAACCTGCCTGTGCAGTCAAGAGGACTGCCCTGGTCTGTACCCAAACAGATAGATTGAGCATCTCCATATTGCCATGTCTGGTCTGTTACAGGCTTGATGAGATCAGTAACTACGCTCCATTTCATAACACACATCTTATTAAAATTAAATGCAATATTAATTTCTTTGCCAGCACATCCCCGAGTAATATCTTCACATAAGCACACACAATGTTGTTAACGAAGAAAGAGAAAATACATTTTCCAAGGCTATTAAGTTGTTGTGTTGGGAAGAGCAATAGAGATGGGAGATATTCATGCTACAGGGATCACGACCATGTAAATATGTAAGAACATAGGTAGATAACTTCAGGTAAAACATTCCTTCACCAATCTTCCAAAAGGAAAGAAATACAGCCTTTCAAGTATGACAAACTTTCTGGAAGTTTACGTCCTAACACAGAAATAAATTAAAAGCCAGTCTGATCCTGTAAATGTCCATACTCTAGTCTTCACATAAATCTCCCAAATAGCACCTGACAATCTGTCAAATCTCTGTTTGGTGTTTTGTAGCTGCAGAGTCAGGTTTAGACACTTTCTATTGCTTTTATTAAAACAGCTAGATACATGAACTAGAGGTTTAAATCCTAAGATGACAAGTAGGGCTTTCCATCTTCTACAGTAATTCTATCTTTAAATAACATTTTAAAATAGTGTTTCAAGACTGACATAGGGAGACAAGTAATAAAATTCACCAACATATTAAGCCATATGGATGATCTTACATCACATTCCTTTGGAAGTATCAAAACACCACTGATACATGCTACAAGCATAAATTTCCCACCCTCTGATATTTGTAGAATAGATGCCATAGGTGCCAAGAAATGTGGATAGGGTTTCCCCCTAGGAAACCCCATAGGGTTTCTTGTAACTAATGCATCCTCTGGCCCTACAGCATGCATGCCAAAATCCTTAGCAACATTCATCCAGACCTAGTTCTGTAGTCTATGTACTGATGTTCTCCAGGAGAAACCTCCTTAAAACACAACAGACAAAAAAAAAATCTCAAAAATATGCCAAAATAAATGTAAAAAAGTGTTTTGGTGAAACCAGAGCAAAATTGAAGCAAAGGAAGAAAACAGCAAAGTTCTCAACAAAGATGCTAAGTACTGGAAAAAGAGATAGAAAACTGCTGACCCATAAAATTTTACTTACAATTTCAGTAGAAGTCTTGCATTAAGACACCAGGGTGTTTGTTCCAGCCTGATACATACCCATTGACAGAAATACTCTAAGTTGTGTAACTCACACTGCAAATGAAAAGCACTTAAAAAGATGTCTAAACATAATGTTTCATAGGAAGTAACAGAAGTTACACTATCACCATTAAAATCTTTTTGCAATGTTTTGTTGAAATAGTCATATTTTAAGATGTGATCCTTTTCAAAGTGCTTCACGTCTGACCACATGCTAATTTACTTTTCTGGAGATTGCCAAGCACCTGAAGAGCTCTATGTTCAAATTTTCTGAAGCCTGATGTATGATTTTTTTTAATTTATTTTATTTTCAAACACCTTAATTGCTTTTAGGAACTGTCAGTAGCAAGTAGGTCTAGTTATTTTTTTGACTGACTTTCTGGCATGCACAACAGCTTCTATCACTGAATGTGAATCAGGACTCAAGTTTTCATCTCTTATAATCTCTCTCAACACCCTTTACCTTAAGGCAGATAAAGTTTCAAACCATGCTCATCCTATTCTTTGACTCTCTGCTTTTAGTTCTGACTTCTTCTATAATGGCCAAAATGACAAGAGATACTCTCTTTATTACAGTCACCACTATGCCACTGCATTTGCCTTCAAATCCAAAACTAAAATTAACCTATAACTCTTTTGGTCATAATGTAAATCCAAAAAACAAATGAAGAATTAAGATTCAACATAAGCCTCATGAACTTCCCAGGAGTTTGGGATTCCGTCATTTCTGATTTAAGCATTAAGCTTCATCACATTTAACAAATAAACAATTCTCTTCAAAGAAAACTGTAGAGAAATGTGTGCAGAGCAATACACATTGCTGAGCTCTGAAACACAACTACCACATCCCAAACACTTGCTAAAAACTTTTCAGACTCACAGGTTTTGTGGAATTGAATCAAAGCCAGGGAGAATCTGAGAGATAAAAAGATATTACAGTTCTATTACTCAGGCCATTCAGTGATTTAAGAATTCAATTTTGACACTGCCTACACCAAATCTAACTGATGTCTGCAAATCTCAGTTTTTTTCACTTAAATTTTTACTTAAAACTGATGTAAAAATTTCATACAATCCAGGCCTACCTGTTCCTCCTGAATACAGCCCTACAAAAGTTCAATTCAAATCACAATTAAACCTGACCACTTTTCATTTTCACTCTATAAATGCATTTTACTTCTCTCTAAAGACATCAATTCACATTCAAATTACACCTGAAAATATAAATTAGCAGTAATAGGCTATTTAAGTATCATATGGGAATTTCAGCACACGGGTACAGATTTCCTTCCTACACAGAGGTCTATCTGTTTACAACTTGAGAAAGTAATGGCTACTATGCATTTCCTCTGTTTTCTTAATGGCACTTGGTCTTATCGAACTTAATTTGCTGACTTTGCTGCCTATGTTAAATTCATCCCAAGGAAATCAGACCACTTCCATACTTAACTAAATGCAAATATCTAATATTCACATATAAGGCCCACATGGAAAAACTTTCTCATGTGAACTATATGAAAGCTACAAGATAGAAAACACAGCAAAGTTTGGCACAGCATTATCAGTCTTAATTTTCAGCTTCCTCATATTTGTCAATCTGCATCAGACTTAAAGTTCAACATAATACACCATGCAGTGTATTAAAGTGCAATAATTATTTTTCCCTCTATCTTCAAACATCGATTTTAATCCCTAAATTCACCTGGATTCCATTGTTTCTCGCACAGTCCTTTGTAGCATTTCTGTATCTAAAATTCATGAACTCTACTACTAACTGCTATATCATACAAGCTTCAATTTCAGAATCATTAGTTTTGTCAATAACGCACAAAGCAGAATATAGATGGTAACAGAGTTGGACTGACTTGCAAGCAAAGACACACAAGTCCTTTTCTGTATAGTTAAAAGATTATTTCATCTGACAAAATGCTATAGGAACATCTGCTTTATCAAAAATAGGTAATAAATCTCAAAACATGAGGAATCTTAAGAAGTCTTACATCTAGCCAGTCATATTGAAGAACGGAAGTCTTTTTTTTTCCTCCTTTGGAATAAAGAATCTGAAATCTGATCAGTAACGTAAATTCATTTCTACAATGCCTTTAGGAAGAAATGTTGAGTTAATTACTCAATTAGAGCATATTTACTTTGTAATTATAATGTCATGTTCAGTCATATTTAATTGTTTTTTCCAAAATACCCAAAGGCAACCATCCACATCATGGGCTGAAAACCTGAAAAATTTAAGATAAATAACAATATCATTTAGAGAAGCATATTTTAAACATACGATAAAGCATCCTTTATGGTTAGATGAATCTCAGGCAAGATTTTCCTTAAAACAATTAACTCTTAAGATTTACACAGAGGATGCAAAAAGAGTTCCCATGGGAATAGCTAGATTTTTTTTTGTCTCATTTCTGTGCCTGGTTTGAAAACCATTATGTCTCCAATCACCCTTAAAAAATAATTTATTTTAATCTTCTGTCTTATTAAAGAAGCAATTTTTCTCTCCCTCTTAACTCCACAAAGTTTGCTGGTGCCCAGCTCAGGAGACTGATAAATCTTGTGGATTCCTTTTAGTTCCTTACAGATGCCAGGTTAAATAACCTTTTTATTTTCTTTTTCTTTTTTTGGTCCACAGACAAGGCTTTAACTGGTATTCTGGTAACTCCTCCCAGCTGTTGAAAGAAATTCAACTTGCTCATCTCTTTTCATGGATTCTGAATGTTTTGCCTGCAGAGACAGCCACAGAGATTTAGAATCCAACATTTGGGACTAAAAGAACCACACACACACAAAAAAGGAAAATTGCAGAAGTCCTCTACAAATACATAGTCTTTGCATTCCTATAGGAGCTTCTAACATCCCAAAGGGCAGTTACCTCAATTGTCTTTAGTAAGTAGGGAAAAAGGAATCTAAACCAAAGTTCTGAGCCCAATCCTGTTTAGATTCAAGCCTTGTAGTTGTTACTCCCATAGTGACTTTATGTGTGGGTATATATATATATATCCAAGAAGTAATCAGATTCATCTAAATGCTTGTAAATTATACCAGGATTTATGTATTTACTTCATACATTAACATGTGTTGGAACATTAAACTGAACTACTCATAGACTTCTACTACCTTGCCATTTTATGTGCCAGTTTCTGTCCCTAGCCACAGTTTTGCATGGAATCTAATCTAGCACAGGGAAGGAAAACAATCCATTTGAAAACTGTGTGTCTATCAGAACAATTGAGACTCCAGGCTTCTCTCATCTCACCTATAAACTATGATAAGACTTCAAAAAAAAATTCAAGCAAACTACTCTGAAACTGGTGTGATGCACTGAGGCAGAAGCCTCCCACATCCTCCACCTCAACATTTCAATGGCCACTACAGCTGATTAATCACAGAAATGTGGTTGCAGTTCAGCTATCAGTTGACATATGTAAATCAGTTCTTCATCCTGAAATATACAGATCTCTTTTGGTGTTTGGGGTGGTTTTCTTTGTTTTTCGTTTTGTTTTTTTACCATGGGGGTAGTTACATACTGCAACAGGCTGCCCAGTGAGTTTATGGAAGCTCTGTCCTTAGAGACACTAAGATTTGATTTGGCACAGCCCTGACCAACCTCATCTGATTAGACTTGTTTTGAGCAGGGTGTTGAACTATCTGGCCTCTGCAGATCCCTTCCATCCTACATTATGATTTTGTTTAATCTTCTTTATTTAATCTTTCTTATTCATTCCTTAGAAATGCAACTCATTGCAGTGAAACATGTACCAGTGAGAGCAGTGCCTCCCAGAACTATCCCTTCTGAGAAAGGTGTCTTGGAAGATGACATACAGAGCAGACCAACTTCAAAGCCATCATCAGTGGGTTCCCCACAATCTACACTTCTCTAGAGGATGAACCATGCCAATAATCTCTCAGCTGTAGATCACAATAATTCAACCCTGATACAGGGACAATGCCAACACAACAAAATGTGATTCCATCAAATCTTCTGTCACCTTCTACAATACATATATTAATCTTTTCTCCTTACCCCCCCCCCCCCCCACCCCCCCCCCACACCCCCCCCCCAACCCCCCAAAACCACCCTACTCACAAAATCATATCCATTTCCTATTGACGGATAGGTCGCGCAACAAAACA
>JANIJG010015916.1:0-22020 GCA_024611175.1 Megaceryle torquata
GACAGTGGAATGGACTGCCCAAGGAGGTGGTGGAGTCGCCATCCCTGGAGGTGTTTAAGGAAAGATTGCATGTGGTGTAGTGACATGATCTAGAGAGTCTTTACTGTGGCCTTTTAGTACTTGAAGGGGCCTGTCAGAAAGATGGGGACAGACTTTTTAGCAGGGCCTGTTGTAATAAGACAAGAGGTGGTGCTTTTAAACAAAAAGAGGCAGATTCAGACTAGAGAGAAGGAAGACAATTTTTACACTGAAGGTTCTGAGACCCTGGCCCAGGTTTCCCCGCAAGGTTTGATGCCCCATCCCTGGAACTGTTCCAGGTGTGGTTGGTCAGGGCTCTGGGAAACCTGTTCTGATTGCAGATGTCCCTGCTCCTTGCAGGGGGTTGGACTAGATGACCTTGAAGGGTCCTTTGGTTGGAACCCAAAGCATTTTGTGATTATAAAGGTAACTATAAAAGCAATGACAACAATGTTTATTGTGTCTAAAAACTTGTTATGGCCTTATTGAAGTCTTCTAATGCAAAGAAAAAAGACTTTTCCCTAATGAAAAGCCAACAGAAGGAAAGAAGTTGACCTGAAACATGTGATTTTTATTATTTTTTCAGCTTAACTTCTATTTTTTACATAATCTAAAAGCAGATAACTACAGAACTAATGAAAATGATGTCGCTGCAGGTGAGAAGTAGAAATTCAAATAGTTATAAGATAATTTGTCCAGACAATGTTTTCCTACATTTTTAAATAATCATTTTCTTTGAGCTAATGATCATCTGGGAGATGAAACAATTAAAACCAGGAAATATCAACTCATAATAAGTAAAGAAAATGTTAGGCCCATTTTTTAAAAATGAGAAAGAAAGGAAGGCAGAAAGCTGAAATAATTTCTGTCAAGTTATCTCCAAGTTACCCTTAAACTATTGTAATATTGCTGTACAATATAGTTAATATGCAATAATTGGTGGCTGCAGCTGGTACTAGTCAGGAAAATTACAGTGTATTTACAAAATGATGTTCTGATAGTATCAAGGTTCTGTAGGGAACATGTCAAGAGTATTATTTTTTCTTGTTCCTTAGAGGAAAACAGTGCAAAATTTCCAAGTTTTGATGTAGCAGTAAAAAATGCTATTGAGTATTAGAGTACACTTTGCTTCTTTTCTAATAACACACTACCAAATAAGTTTTTTGAGTGCTTGCAGTTTGGGGAAAGCAATGAGATGAATTGTCATTTTTCATTGTTAGAATGTTTTAACCATTTCCACATGGCTAGGCTTGCAAGATACTTCTAGAATGCACTGTTTTCTTTTTTTTATAATTAACATATATAATCTTCCACAGTAATGACATAATGGGTGCTGTTGTGAATACACAGTGGTTGTTTTCTGTTGATTTACGTATTTCAGCAAACACTTCAACTTGTGAAAGTAAAAAAGATGGGTTTACTTCTTTGCTCTGCAAATTTAGACAAATTATTTTTAACTATCTGCCTTGTCAAATTATTTAAAATTAGATAAATTAATAGTTTTATGGAATTTGCAATCTCTATTTTTTAATCAGAAACATACCTGAAAACACTACTGAGTAATATATTTTAAAATGTTTTTATTTGCTTCAGTAAAAACATTAATTAGTAGTCTGATCCAGAAGAGAAGTTGACAATATCTCATTATTATAAGGAATGTCAATTATGTTCATTTTTGCTTGCATGAACAATCATCTAAGAGTGGAAGAGATTATTCTGAATTGCTATAGAGCACTTTTATACTAAGCCAAGTTGTCTTTCATATTAATACAGCAATATTTGCACACAAAATCAAGGGAAGGGAAAAATAAAGAGTTGTTTCTTTAAGCAAGACCCTTTCTAACTAAATTTTGTACAGAACAATGAGAAACATTTTTTCTGAGATGCTGGGTTTCTAATTTGATCTTTTTTCTGAGTGATCCTATATTAAAATAAAAATCTATATGGATTTCCCACAACATTGAATAACACAATAAAATAATTTGTTTTGCTTCCTCAAATCTGACGGCAATTTGGCCTAAGTTATAATACATCTTTATTATAGTAGAAAAGATAACAAAACAAACAAAACTAACAAGACACACCCACAAAACAAACCAGAGTGGAATTCTGCATGTAAAAGGAACATGGAAAAGCCATTTTGTGAACTTAAATAACTAAAGCAATAGGTACATATTGTGGTCATAAATGCTAAAGAAAAAGGATGGCTGAATGGAATTAATTTCACTGTAAAAATAAGCCTATGACAGGCAGTGTCAATGAAATGTAGAACTGCAGACTGATAAATGTCATACTAAGGAGAAGACGTGTTTTAAAACATGAATGCTGAGGTAACAGTGAAGCCAACATGTGTTTGGCACTCAGTTATAAATCCTGTCCATCTGTTTTTCAGATCTCCCTTATACTTGCATCCATTAGTTATTTCCTCACTTAGCTGAAGGGATGACTAAGCCCAAATGTATCTTACTATGCTGGGCATTCATCTGTAAAGTTTAGCAGAGGTTTCTCATCCCAGCTCTCATGAATGCATAGGCATTTTACTTAGTCCTTGGATAAATGAAGAAACTTATGCTTAGAGAACTCCAGAACTACTCTGTAGTTTAAAACAAATATTTTAACAATTAAGCAATAGTTATTTTCTCAATCTTCTGTCCTGAATTCAAAAGGATGAAGGAATTGCTGGCTAACAGTACCTGCTTCTTGTTATATTTTAGTGGGATGAAAGTTGATTCCTGTTAAGGTGAACAGAACTTAAGACTCAGATTGTCATCACATGTGGTTAAATATGCACAGCACCACACTGGTCTTTTGCAATATGGTCTTAATTGTCTAACCAGAAGAGCACTGGCTGACTGGATTTGGAGTCACTGAAGATGTAGCGATGTCTAACAGATCTGATCTTTACACTCTTACCTAACTTTAAATCACTAAATGAACATTGGGAGGTTCTGATTATGAAAGCAGTTTAGGAAGTTAAATGCAGATAGATGGATTTCACAGTCCCTGAAACAGAAGCCTTATTTTACTGAGATTGTATTTAGTCAAGTTTAAGTCCATCCTAAGCCACATATGAAAGCATGTATGGCAGTAAGAGCTATTTAGTCTTTGAAACGGACTTACCTGAACACTTGTGGATGTTATGACAGCCATCATAGAGAAAGCACAGATGTCTCAAGCTGTTATCAACACAGCAAATACCCATATCCCACAGTTTTGGGAACCTGAGACTGACAAATAGACTTGTTGAATCATATTTCCCTGTTCCTGAATGTCATACCAAGCAGTCTTAATAAGCTACTGTTCAGTTAATGCACCAATGTCTAAAACTGAAATAAACGATACTATTAAAGAATAGATATTTATCTCATAGGATTTCAAATAGCAAAAATAACTTATTTATTCTTGGTTTAATTGACGATTTCTGAGTTACCTTTCACAAAAAAGCTTTGGAGGCCTGCAAACTGTGCTGTGATTTTGCATGACAGGGGAAATGGCTTTGGAACACTTTGTGGCTGTTTTCAGTTTCTGGACAGGGAGGTGTTGATCTTGTAAAATGTATCAGATTAAAGCTATCAGTGATTAGTATATATTTTTGATGTGGATTTTAATTTTGGAGAATCTGTTCCAAGTTGGTACCATGGAAAAAGTCAGTAACAAATTCATAACAATTGCCCACACTAACCCCTAAGTGTACATATTCTTCAATGTAGGTTCTTCTCAGAACGTGCAACAATAAATTTTCAAGAGTCATACTAAACATAGTCTTCAGACAAGCTCATTTACATCCTTCTTTTTTCACTCTTTACTCTACTTGTTTGAGAGTAAATGAATGAGAATAACATAACTCCTTGTATTGCTCAAAGTATAAAAATTTACTTGACCTCGCTCATCTCACAAAGTCTTCTTTATTTCTTTACATGAGCGCAGTATACAAGTACCTCCAGAGAACAAGGATCTGTATGGCCAATACTCTTGAAAGAGAAGGGTTAAGAAAGCATTCTGGTGTGATTGAATATCTAATGGGGTGGGAAAAAAATCATTTAATTGTTAGTATATGTACTGCTCAGTATTGTCAGGTCCGATATCCCTATTTGAGGCTGTAAGAAGTAACACATTACAAAACAAAAAAAGGATATGTGTTTAAAGTTCTGAAATGTATATTTGTTGTCAAGGAATCTGCAGAACACTTTGTGAATTATATTGGTTAAAAATTGTGTTGCAGACTTCATGCAAACATAGGCTTTTCATTAATCACAGTATAACCAAATTTGAATGTGATTTTGCTTTGTCCACCCATGTAAAATGCCCAACTAAGCAACAGATTATTCAGTTATAACAAAACTTATGCTGTTCTATCGTGATCTGTGTTTTTTACTACATACATTTGTACTCATTAACCTCATCAAAGATATGTTGATATACTTTATCCCAAATGACGTTATCATTTGTGGTTCTCTGCTAACATGGAAATTCAGCCAGCACTTATCTTAAGAAACACTGACATTCATAGATTCATTGAGCTACTTTGAGATACTACTAAATTGTCAACTAATTCAGCTAATGGGGTCTCCAAGATCTATGAAGATAGGGTTTATGCCCTCAGTAATGTAATTTATATGAAAATTAGAGTACTCAAAGGGAAATGATTTAACCTCTCAAGATCATATCAAGATATCCAGCTTCTGAAATGCATTTAATCATTGCAAAGCTTACCATGAATAATATTTTTATTTCTGTTTAAGCAAAAGAAGCTGAAATCAAATGGTTTTCTTCAATTACAGGAATTCCAGTGCTACTGTGATGTACCACTACAGGGAAATGTAAATGTATGAAAGGGCCCATTTCAAAGAATTCAGTGTGATTAGTAAACATGCAGTGTTTTATACAGTAGCATAATGTGAGTTTCTTTCTTTGCATAACAGATAGCTGGATTATGGAAATTGCCTCAAAGAAAAGGAAGTTATTAGAACACTTTCCAGCTAGGCATGAGGAGGCCACATTGTTTTCCCTGGAGCAGAAACATTTCATGCAGAGCTTCTGGAGCTACTGTATTGGTGAGGGTGGGAGGATATGGGGTAGATATTTTTTCCTCTTTCTTTGCACATCAAAGAATGGAAATGAACTTTATGAAACTCTGTGTAGCTTTCATATCTTTATTTATGTTGGCCTAAAAGATGACTACTGATTTTATTTTGACAACTGAACTATATGGCTTAAAATTGTGGTAAAATTTCTTCAGACTCATCACAGGATTGGTTGAAACATCATGCTTGCTCCTCTGCATCTACTTTAACTTCTGTGCATGTTGATAGGTAAGACAGTTTCTCAAAGGAATTCTAGTATTAAATAAAATATGTATCTAATTAGGTCATTAACCATTTTTTTCCACATACTTTTGAATGGCTGCTACTATCAACATGGCACTTTTTAACACAGGATAAGCAGAGTCACACTATGGGCTTTGTAAAAGATGCAACCAGTTATCAGAAGATTCATATTTGTTATGATGTTTTAGATGAAACCTGCTGTTTTGATTTTGCCATCAGAAAAGTAAAAATTTTAAATGAGATCAGCTTCTTTTGAAGCAAATATATTTTTCTGTGACTAAATTTTATAGTACATTAGGAAGCCCGATACCCTCACACACAATTACAGTGCATATAAATGAATAATATCCACTTATGAAAGAAACAAGGAAAATAAAATTAATATTTAAAGAGTTGAAAAACAGACTTACAACAACCAAAACACATACTGCAGGTGGAATCAGCACACATGATTATTTTAAGCTTTACATAATTCAGGTTTAATTACAACTAAACAAATGTCTTTCTTGGGTGCAAACATCTCTGAAGATCTAAGAGGGCTAGAACAGTATGCAGTCTATGCAATATGCAGTATGAATTGTAATTGTTGGCTTGCTTTCTTTTTTAAACTATTGATCCATATTATAACCTATACTGATAGAGTCTGTTGGTTTTTTTTTCTTGCTTCACTGCCTCTTATTAAAGAGGACTGAGCTGGTGAATCAAGACATGCATGGCAGAGAAGGGGGTTAGAAAACTGCTCTTGGAAGGACCAACATTTTTTTCTTAAACAAATTTCTGCTGTTTGTTTCAGCAGCTGCAGCCCAAAATCCAGATTGCTTGCAAAGCAGCTGTGTGTGAAAGTGAACAGACCACCCACATAATGAACAATCAAGGTCAAAATTCTGCATTCTGTTATTGCTCATTATTCTCATTAGCTAACGGCTGAATTTGACACATTTCAGCTACAGTAATTATTTTTTAATGGTTTATTCTATCTTTTCTTAGCTTTCTGTCTTTTGCCCAGGGCTTTTTCTGCTGAGACAGACAAGTGTTTTCTGTGTGAATAGGTAAAATTCTTTGAACAGAAGGAACAGGAGATGCTTTCAGCCTGTCTCAAACCACAGGCTGCTGGTACAATGCAAGGATTACCTGCCAACACAGGTCAGAAATGGTAAGAAGGTCACACTGAATAATCATAGCAGTTCTTAATGATCTTTAAAAAATAAAGCAAAAATATTGGCCTCAGTAAACTACCAGTAACTGCTAGATTTTATCAAATTGCCAATGAAAGTAAAGTTGCCTTCCAAATCACTGCTGAGAGCTTTCAGAATGGTATGTGCTCTGTGTCCTCTGCTTTCTAGCCTCCCTTTTAATAAGGGAGGGGGAAACACTGAGGTCAGATATGTTTTTCTCTTTTGGCTTTTGCTTCACAAAAAGACATGCATAACCTGAACTACATTTTTGGTAACTCCAAGAGTCCAAATACTTTGAAGAGATGCTCTTATTTAAAAAAAAGTCTTAAAACTCAGAGAATATAGAAGTGAAAAAACATGTTCAGGTCACTGGATCAATGTACTGGCCACTCTGAATCTGTTCCTGTCAGTTGTGTTCTATAGGACATGCTAGTGGTGCCAACATTAAAGCTAATAGAATTCAATCTGAATTATTGTCATATATTGTCATTGTTATGTTGTATTGTCATACATTGTCATTGTTATATAAACGGATGCAGCAGGCTGAACTGACCCGTGTGAAGTTCTACACTTCATGGATATACTTTTTGGGTTTTTTTAAGATACACAGAATTCATATTGTTTGCAGTCTGTGCATACAGATCAGCATCAAAACAGAATTTTCAGCAGTTTGTACTCAATTTTGTTGATTCAATTTCTTAATGACTTAAACTCAGTAAGACCTTTGATCACTTCAGAGCTGTAGAAAATAATTGTAAGGGGATAGTAAAACACTTAGAGGCTGATCCAAAGACCACTGAAATCAGCAGGAGATTTCCATTAACTTCTGTAGGCATTCAAGGCTCTATATAACTTTTTATTCTCAGCAGTCAGAAAAAAAAAATGATGGAAGTTTATACATTTTTGGAATCTAGGTTCTAAAAGAGCATTAAGTGTTCTGATGAATAATGTACAACTCCTTACTGAGCTGTTGAGAAACTCTTTCTGAGAATTATTTGTCTGTAAAAATCTCTTGGAATTTGAAAGTCTAAACCCAGAATCTTATTATTTTTAGTATCAGCTCTGAATTTAGATACACGACTTATAAAATTGTTCTAATTGCTGTCACTGATATAACAATATGCTTTACAATTGAGACTGAATACTACTTACTTTTTTTCTGATGGTTATTCCCAAATACTTGCAACCTGTGAGGAAAATCTATACGTCAATAATGCACAAAATTATGTATTCATTACTTTGTTCAGTCTTTAACTGCCAAGACCATTTTTAAAGGGCTGTCACTTAGAAAGTGGCACAAATGAAAACTGAACTGTGCTGCAGACTGCTAGAAACTGCAGTTCTGATTTACTTGATGTAGATGAGAGAAGAAAAGGAAATGGAAAAGACTGCACAAAAGGTAGCTGAAGCTGTATCACTAGTGAATACCACAGTTCTAAAGTGAGTTTACAAGATTCTTCCTTAAATCTTAATCTGATTTGTGCCACTATTTAAATATCTAATTTCTTTACATTGCAATAGTAATAATGTGAAGGAATTCATTTTGCATATGCCTTAAATTCATTATCTGAACACACACCCCATAATCTCAGGAAAAGTAGCATGAATATCATGAGGTTTCTTTATTTTTTTATTATATTTTTATAAAAAAAGGTAAACCAAAAAAAATTAATTTAGATATGGCTAACCACAGCAAAGATTTGGGGGAAAAAAGCTTGAGTGAGCTACCTGTGACTATGCAACAGCTCTTTAGTACTAAAGACTTTGCTAATGTCTTAAACAATACCTGGGAACACTCCTGCAGCCCATTGTCTGTATCATTAAATACTTAGAATCACAGTGACACAAATGTGGATCACAACTCAGCTGTGGCTGGGGAAATGCTACAGCCCAGGAAATCTTCCATGCAGGTAGAAATGGAAAACTCCTTGTTTTGGAGTTTGAAACTGAATATATGATTTCTTCCTGGCCCATGATATCTTTAATTTAACATTTTTAGCCTGCAGTCCATCCAAAGGCAGTTAAATTGCTGGACTTGTCATACAGTGGACACAGTTTATCTGTCAGTGTAACTTTGTTGACTTAAAAATAATTTAGTAAGGTATTGACTCTGCAAGTACATTTCAGAAATAGGAATTTCATTGAGGTTCATTAATTACAATGAGGTGTTTTCCTAAGCTTTCTCAATTTCTTACTACATTTTAGCATCAATTCTTAATTACAGGGGAAAAAAAATAATTGAAACCTAGGAAGATCAATATAGTAGTGTTTTGATGCCTTAAATGTTTGATTCACTCACCTAGAGTAGATGTATTTAGAATATGCATATGAGAAAAGATGAGGATCTCATTGCAGCAAATGCTGAATGTCTTATTATTTCTTTACCCAGAAAGACTCTTAATAAGTGGACAAGTTACAGATGTCTACATTTTAGAGCAGTTATCTACAACTTCAGCTGATAGTCTTGCTAAAAACTGTTACCCTTTGGGAAAATGTACAAGTTTAGCAACAACTTCTGCAACACCAGACACTACAGAACAGTAACTTTGGGCACTCTCTTTTTCTACAAATTCATGTCCTTTGTGTGAACATTTTCTAAAGTTAAGCTGAGAAAAATAGTAGATATTAGAGTCAAGGCACTGACAAGCAAAGGAAATTACTTAGGGAAGCAGAATGCTTATAAGTCCTTGCAGTTACATATTAAAAAAACCCCCTCATACCATGTAATTAATGTATATTAAGACTTGCTGTACAGTTTAGGCATTTTAGCACTTTGCTTTTCTGCTAGATACTCTCTGTCTGTGCTTTTAGTTTCTATTACCTTTATAACATAATTTAAGAACATTCTAAGTACGTCCTCTTTCTGTGAAAGCATTGTGAAATGTTGCTTTCTCTGAAAGCATTATGAAATAATGGTGCCAGTGGTTAAAGTTATCAAATTTCTTCTGTCTGTTACTAATTTTTCCTTTTGTACATTACTGTCTATTATTTAAAAACTATCATTTTACAACTGACAGTACCCATGTAATGCCAAGTACAGATGTGATATTTTATGGCTTTTTTTAAACTTGTAGAGAATATTGCATTGTATTTAGGCCTTTGAAGGTAAAATTTCTATATAATTAATCTAATATTGGTAAGGAATTTTGGTTTACTAAACAGAAATGCCTAATGAGCAGTATGCTGATTATTAGAAAGTCAGATCGTTTAAAATAACAATACATTTATAGTAGGATTAATTTTACTTAGTTTTAACAATTCAATAGTTATAAAATCAAGTCTAAACATTAGATCCATCTATGGTAAGGGATAAGGTGCTTCATAAAGAGTTAGATAAACATTCACTGGTATTCATTTAACCTCCCCGAGGACCAGATGAAACTAGCAGCAGCTTTTCTGTTTAAATATTATGCCTGCAGGCAATTAAAGATATGATAACTTCTATGTAATTGTAACATTATTCTGTTGAGGTAAGAAGGGAAAGCTACTGACCTTCAGAGTTAACTGGAAGGAAAAGGTCTGGTACAGTGCCTCTATTTCCAAATGTCACACATGCAACCTTTACATTCATGCTTACATACATGAATACATACAATGTACAAAACACACTGTAGTTAAAGCTCTGATATCTGAATATCATGATGCTGGTGATATTGTGAAAATATTTAATGCTAATTAGTATATTCTTGGCACAATGTTGGGCACTGAAGACACATAAAAGGTATTAGTTATTTAATTTTTCAGAAGTGCAAGATTGCATACTATTTTTAATTCCTAATCTGCATTTACTTCTTAATCTGTATGCCAAAAGAGACCAATATCAGCTTCATACAAATAACTGTAAGGGTTATTTGTCTTCAACACTGTTCTGTTTTACAAAAGATTGTCATAGGTCGTGCATTATCATTAGCTTAATAATGGCAAGTTATTTATGTCTCTTACTGCTCTGGCCAAACCTCTGTCCTCTATTAAGGTATGGGAATTTTATATGAACAATTACTGCTTCTTTGTAACTATAGTTGACTTGAAGAAAGCATTTGACACCTTAAACTGAAACATTATGTTTTCTTCTTCCACTAATGCAGCGTTACTCAGAAGTAGTAATGGTTGTCAGAGTCTTTTACAATACTTCTAAAAGCACTGTGTGCACTGATGGATAACAGTCTAGATTCAGCCTGACTAGTGAAGTGTTGCAAGGAAATATCCTCACCCAATTTCTATTCATCTTTATCATGCACACCATGTCAGACAAAACACTGAACAGTTTCAAATTCATTTTTCAGGCCAAACAAATCCCATAAGCACCAATCAAGGTCCTGAACAACCATAATTGCTGATTTTATTACTCTTTCGGGGGACAGCTTTAACTGTGCACAGCACCTTCTAATACTTACTAGAAATGCAATGAAGTTGAGGCTTTAGGCCAGGATACTTTGGACAGAATTGTCATAATAAATGGCCTTCATACCCCATAGTTCTGTTTGAGCAATGAATGGTTCATGTATGTTCTATTCTTTCTCTTCTCATTTGGTAGAATGTTACTAAGTCATCCTTTGTTTTTATTTGAAAAATGCAGTGTATGTCATCCTGAAGAAGGTGTCTTCATAATTATTGTGATGAAAAAACATCCTGGGAAGTACTGGAGTCAAAGTAAATTTCCAGTCTATAGTTGTCTGTGTTGAAGGGAAGTGTATCACCTTGGCCATGGAGGGGGATCCCATTGCTCTGTGTTAATGGAGGTGGTGTGCTCAAACAGTTTGCACAGCAAATATTAAATACACAGCGTAGGTACTACTGGCTTTTGACTAATTATGAGCAATACTATTGTTGTATTATCCTTTGGACGTGTTTCAGTATAACAATAATTATTAATAATACCTAGTATTAATTATAGTTTTCTAAGAACAAAGCTAAATTTTAACCCTCTTCTTTTCAGTGTATATTAAAGTGTATATTAAATTATCATGCATGCAGACACATACATTGATATATTTTAAAACTTTTTCCAAGACCATATTATTTTTTTTTAACAGAATCCCCACTAGAGTTCCTATCTCTGTGGTTAAATGTTTCCAGGTTCACTTATAAAAATCCCCCTCTTCTGTGTATGTAAAGGCCACCAACCATTGCATCACTAAGGAGAAGAAAAACAAACCTGCTTATTCTGGAAATGAACAAAATATAATTTGTGTGAAAATTATTTATTTTGCCTCTTTTTCCAGTTGATTTTAAATTCAGAAGTCAAATATCATCAGTTCTGCCTTACATGTGAAATATCTTATACAGACAGAGTGGTAGCATTAATCACCGACTTGAGATTATGATGCTGATCTCTTCCTTTTTGAAATGCAAAACTTTAACTTTAAGCCACTTAGTGAATCTGTATGCATTTTTTTCTAGGTGGAAATGCATTTTCTGCATAATTTCATGGGCCTTAAACTAGGAGCTAGAGGGCATGACCAGAGACAGAATAGCTAGAATAATAGCCTGTAGCCAGTTTTCTAAAGCAATGACAAATTTGCAGGAATCTAATCATCATTACTGAAGAATTTCAGAAAGTGTTTTAAAGATGTTAAAACTGTTGCCAAAATGATCAATCCTTAAATGCCATTAAACACTTGCAGACATTTATCCCTACAATTTCCTATATTAGACTATACCAATGAAATATTATACAACATATCTAGTATGGCTACATTTATCACGTAATGAGTTTTTTGGTAAAGCATGACTTTAGATGGTATGAAAGGTAACTCCCTCAAAGGATCACTAAAGCACTGTTGCACCTTTTTGTTATAGCTAGAAAATCCATGTGCTCTCAAATCTTATGACAAATTAAAAAAAATGCACACTAAGCATTTACATCATGAAGATCTTAAAAAAAAAAGGCAGAGCTTTTTTTGCAGAGAATATTTAGATCAACAACATTCTTCCAGTTTATAAATATATGCAAATTATCATCATTATTAACATTTATCTTTGCTACTTTTTTACCAGTGAAATTCCACTGCTCTTGAAAGTTCTTAAGACATACATCTTTCTTATTTTGAAATTTAACCTGAACCCAAACAGGGACTTTCTATACATCCATTTCTATTGCAGTCCCTTCATTCATCACTGTTCTGCTTCTCTAATCTATTCTCTGTCCTCCACAACACAAGTAATTTCTTGAAAGGCTAATAAAATCACTTCCTCTTTCTTCTATATCATTTCCAAAATCCATCCATTTAGCTTTCTGTCCATGAATTGTAACACAGTTCTCCTAAGCTTTATCTTCAGGCTTTTTTGGCCTCTAACTCTTCCTCACTCAAAGATTATCTATTCCAGCACTTTCACCTTCTGCATGTATGTAGGATACCTGTTTCATCTGCTGACAGACTTATGAACATATTACATATATGATTAACCATACAAATGTATCATAATTTACTCACAATAACACACAAATAAATATGAAGACATCTTCAAAAATCTTCCTTTCTCCAATTTCCATTTTTTAAAATTTTTTTATCTGACTTGCAATTTCTCACAAGAATTCTGTTTAGAATTTCCATCATTTCCAACATATTGAATTCTTCACAGGATATCCCAGCTCAGTAGTTTTGTAAGATAAAGTTGTATTTCCCTCATGACATCCCTAACATACTGTTTAGGGAGAAATCAGAGGAGGGCTGTGTTATCACAAATAATGCCCACATTTTGTTACACATGCACCATGGACAGCTATGTTTCATATATAACATATATGAAACATATTTTTAATATTCTTCATTTTACAACATAGGAGTGCTTTCATAAGAATTTTATTCTTTGCAGGTGAACAGGTTGTTGGCTGCTCAGCACTTTGTCAGCAAATTTTTTTCATAGAAGCACACTGTCAATTCTATAGTGGCTTGTATTTGTTTGTATGTTGCAACCACAGAGGTGGTCCAGTTTCAGATCTAAAGAAAAGTCTGTCTGTTATCTCTGTTGAAATACACTTGCACTGAGAGAATTTTTCACTATCTTAGCAAAAATGTCATTATATGAAAGGAAAGAAGAGGTGATACTTGTCATGCTAGTGTTCTCTTCACTGAGTTGCTGATAAAATTCTTTTGATTGCCTCAGGTTCCTCACTTTCTCTGTAATTCCCTGACATTAGATTTGAAAGAGAACATCTGTAGCCTTGACAGCAGCTACAGTTCCTTTTACTTTGTTACTGTAAGACTATATCAACTAATTCTGGAACTTTTTCTGATAATCCTTTTTTTTTGGGATCTTGCATAGCTCAATCTATCTCACTCAAATGTCTTTTTAGCTTTCTTTACAAAACATCTTCTAATCTCCTAGTTGTATTTCTATTTCAGTGGCATGAATATGGACATTCAGTCTGCTTTCTACTGATTTCTAAGCACTCTGTTTATGAATGAAAGAGCTTTGCTGTCATGCTGATGGTCCTGTCATATTTTGCTGCTTTAAAAAAAAAGTGTCAGTGGACTAGAAAGATATCAAGGTTCATCAGTTAGTACTGGTGATATATGATGGTCAAGAACAGGAGGAAAAGGACACAACCTGTGGTCAGGGAATGAACAAACTTTCATAGGAGATGCCACTTATTATTTGCTGCTTGTAATTTTACTTTCTACTGGTCTTGAAGGAATCTGGGAGCTACATTTCTTCATATTAACACCCTATGACTTTCTCAATGAAGCTTTTTTTTTTCTTTAGCTGAAACTTCCATCTGTAGGAAGGATGCTCATAAATAATGACCAAGTGATTAAGACTGTAGAATAAAAAATTGACCAATTACAAAATTGATTTTTAAAATATGCATTATTTTATTATAACAATGTATTACTTCCTCATAATGTACAATGTTTTATATTAAAAGAAAAAGGTTGACCACTTTGCTTATCATACCTTCTTTTTTTTCTAAAGATATATTTGTCCTGGTTTGAGTTAGAACAGAATAATTCTCTTAAGTGATTCTACTTTTCAGTTGTCTCTTCTAACTGCACTTTCTGAAGATAATGGCAGATTTTCACAGACAGTGTCTGCTTCTAGCTGTTATTATGCTTGATGTTTATAGTTACTGCCAAATATTGGTATGCAGGAAGACTTCTGCTTATTCTTTCTATGTCACTGCTCAATCCTGTGTACCACATTGGGGGTGTAGTAAGAGGTTGCACCTGGGGGAAGGAGTAGACAGGACAGGTGACCCTAAACTGATTAACAAGGTATTCCATTACATAAACAACATATTAAATATAAAGTTGAGTGATCACAAGGGTCAAGCTCTCTTATTCAATGGATGATGTCCAAGGACTCTGTCCATTGTGCCTTCAGTACTGATCCATGTGTTCCTGAATCCCATTCCAGAATCCAGCTTCCAAATCTTGTTCTCGTTTGCCACTGAGTTCAGTCTGGGACATTACCTGTGCCTGTTCCACAGCATCAGTGGTGATGGTCATTGTGGGGTTGGGTTCAATAGTGGTTGTGTATATATTTCATTTAACTGTTATTATTTATTTTCATTAAAATTGTTTAGTTTTCTTTTCTAATCTGTTCTTAACAATTCTTGTCTCTCCCTTATTCCCTTTCCTTTCCTCTCTGGGAAGGGAGACCAGGTAATAGAGAACATCTGTCATTTGTCTAGGGGTTGGTCCAGCCCTAACACTTGACAAAGTCTTGATCTTCCATTAGGACACAATATTGTCCAAACATGCAGTTTCATTGTTTATGATAATGAAGTTTATCTGAAAAATGCAATAATGTTCCTCTGAAAATAATAGTCCTTGCAGTAACTATTTTGTTAATGAGCAATAACATACCTGCTTTATCAAAGTAATCAATAAAAGCTAACCTTTAAATTATTAAAATAAATTACAAATACAGTGGCATGAAATACCCTTTATGAAAAATAACTGAACCAAAGCAAAATCTTTACTATTATTATTATTGGAATTAAGTTATGATTACTCTTTATTTAACTTCCTATTGCCTGTTCTGGTAAGCAATGACCCCTGAATTATCACATAAAATTAAAATCCATCAGAGTACTCTTAAATAACTGTGTAAATATCTATCTGCAGAACATCAACTCATGACAGAAATAACTGAAAATCAAGCAATGAGGAGCACCAAATTGAGATGTTTAAATCTTTCTAGTCAAGTCTGATTGCTTCTTTTGATAATATTACAATATTGGTGGTTTCAGAGAACATAGCAGATGCAATATATTTAGATTTTACTGAAGCATTTGATATGCTGTGTTGTGAAGATCACTACTACAGAGCCTGTCAAAAATTACCAGAGAATCAAAAAGAAAAAATTATAATAATAATTCCAGTTTTTCTGTGGAGGATTTTCTGAGAAGAATAATAAGATATGGTCCCTTTTTTTTTCTTTTTCCTGTTGTGTGCTGGTATGAATCAAATATACTTGAAATTCGTAGGTATGTACATTCCTCTTGGAGTATGGTGAAGAAATTGGAGGCAAAATCTGTGGAGAGTTGCCTCTTTTTTTCCAAGAAAATTTATAGCCATGAGTGGAGAGCAGGTAAGAGAGAGTCTCCAGCAATTTTCTTATTGATTTGGATGGAGGTCATATTTTTCTCAAAGCTGGATTGTACTTAAATCCTTATACTAACTCATGTTCCCACCACAACATAGTAATCATATGACTGCCCTCCATACTGAGGGAGACAATAAATGCAGTGATTGTACATCAAACACATGGATAATATAAGAAGGATATTAAGAAATTATGAAGAAACTGGGTATCTGTGTTAATTTTTGGATAGATGGAGTGAAAAGAGCAAGGAGCCCGTGATGATTGGAACTGGGGATACAATGTTGTATTAGGACTTCACTATTTCTGTAATATAAATAAAAATCTATGTGTACCTTTCTACCTATTTTATTTTTTCTGCTTCTGTGCAGTAATAATTTTATTCTTTTTATATAGAGTAATTCCCCCCCCCCCCCCCCCCCAAGTTTATGCTTAGGTTCTCACTAAAAATAAAGGGAAAGGGTTTGACAGAAGATTTTAATGAGAGCTTAGAAATTTGTGGAAGTTCTGCCTAGTAAATCTGGTTGCTTTAAAATAAATAAATAAGAGCTTGCAAGCATGTGAGCCTGGGGAGAGCTTAATTAAAGTGAATGGGTATATTAAACTGGGGGGGGGGGGGGGGGGGGGAAAAAATAAAAGGAAGAAAAAATAGCAAAAAAAATTGCTGAAGGAGTAAGAATAAAAACCAAGTACCAGAAAATCAAAGCATGGTGTATCATAATCATGCTGTGGCTATTCTGTTTGCAAGTTTCTCCTATAGACATCCTCCACAGCCACCTATCACATAAGGTAGAGATCTTCCCAGTGGAAGGACAGACATTGTGCTCCCGCTGTGGGACTGACTAATGAAAAAGAGCTTGCATCAACTGAATGATTTGTCCACATTGAGAAATTTCCAGGCATAGAACTGGCAGAATAATTAATCCACTTTGAACTATTCTAATATGACTCCCCACTGTGAAAAATTATTTTGAAACAAAAGTGATTTTACTATTTAGAAGTAAAGTAATTAATCTTGAGGACAGCTGGATTTACTCAGTGACTGACTGTCCACGTGGGGGAGTTATATAAGCATAGCTAGAATAAAATAATGTGATTGCTGTAGCTATGCCGGAAATTATCCCACTTGAACAGACATTTATTAAAGAATATAATGATAATACATGCTCTTTTCCCAGTAGGTAAATTCTTGAGCATGGATAACAAATTTAAACACATGAGGAAAGACCCTATATTTGAAGATGTACAGTATGAGTCATTGGAAGTTTTTAAAATATATTCTATGAAGAGCAATTGAACTACTGGTTTCTTTGACCTGTGGAACAGAAGGCTGATACAGGTCATGCTAACATTTTGTAGAGAGCAGTAATTGCTTTTATTAGGCTAAACTGTAAGCTTAAAGGAAATGAACAAGATCTGACAATAAGCAGCAAAATCCAAACTAAATACTGGTTAGACAAAGGTGCTCTTAATTACTCCTTATTATGTTAATAAGGCCGCTGGAGAAAAGAGTCATTAGATGCTTGCAGTAGAAAGGGGCTGCATGATTAGGTGATTTGGCTGTGAGCTGGTGTAGGTTACCATTTCAGATCTTCAGTAATGGCCAATCTCTGAGAGAAGTAGGCACTCAAATAGTTGAGTGTAGAGGTAGCAAATATCACTTTACTGCTAAATGGAGATGAAGATGTTTAATTAAAGCGAGACTAATATGTCTTGCTTCATATTTTTCTGTTTTTACTAAGCTCTTCCCAGGTATTATTTTTTTTGTTATTGTTGTTTTTTTGTTGTTGTTTTGAGGGTGTATTTTTTTTTCTTCGGTTTCCATGCAAGTTTACTCTATGGATTGTTGGAGGGTTTTTTTGTTTGTTTGTTTCTTATTTGTTTGTTTTGATTTTTGTTTTTAATTTATAGAAGCCAAGCACCTAATTGCCATTAGTTTACTCTGAAATTTGCATCCATACCCTGAACTCCCTCTTTTTTCTTTAAACCCCACTCAGTAATTCATATGACTTTGATAAACTGCTTTGAATTTAAGGGGGGATATATTTTTCTGTCCTGAGAACAGAAATTTCATATATTCATCCCAACAGTATTTTATCCATGAGCAAAATTGTAGCACTTTTAATATAAGTAAAACTAACTTGAAAATATTACACTAATCTGTAATTAATACTAGATTTCCTAAAATAGGAAATAAAAAGTTAGAAAATAGAGAAGCAAACACAAATTAAACCAAAATAAATCTGGATGTTTTGTTATGATGGTTGTGAGGAAAGAGCCTTGAAACATGAACAAGAGCCAAATCTATTTGATGGCAAATGTGTTTGGTGAAAAACTATTTTATAATGATAGTCAGGGTGAAAGTTAAATAGTTGAGTAATAACATTATGAAATAAGATTCTATATGGTCATTGAACATGCTTTGTTTGCTTCTAAAAGTTAGTGAGTTCTGTTTTGGCTATGGCTTAAAAAAGTGAACTTAAGAAATACTCAAAGCTTTCTTCAGCTTTCACTCATAAAGTACATTGGCAGTCAGAAAAGTTGGCTTCACATGGAAAACTTCTAGTGCCAGAGGCAAAAGTATGTTAGTTAAAGCTGAGGGACAGACATGAATACGTGGTTGGCTTTGTAAGTGTATGCCCTGGTTAGCTCATCTCCCCACTTCATCATCTCTCATAGGCTAAGCATAACAATAATGCATTAACTAGGAGCTAATGTCACTAATGAATAGTCCTGTGAGCAAGCATCAAATGGCAAATTCATCACAAAAGTTAAGGCAATTGCCACACAGAATGCCACTTTCAAGTCTTTTGAAATCCAATCATATTTTTACTGTCAAACTGAAGTGGTATCATACATTAAGGCCAAGTGCCAGGTCCTGCACTTGGGTCATAACAACCCCATGGTAAGCTACAGACTTGAAGATGTGTGATTGGAAAGCTGCAAGTTGGAAAAGGACGTGGGGTATTGATCAATAGTCGACTAAATAGGAGTCAGCAGTGTGCACAGGTGGCCAAGAAGGCCAATGACATCCTGGCTTGTATTAGAAACACTGTGGCCAGTAGGAATAGGGAGGTGATCGCACCCCTGTATTCAGCACTGGTAAGGCCACTCCTTGAATATTGAGTTTAGTTCTGGGCTGCTCTCTATAAGAAGGACATAGAAGTGCTGGAGTGTGGCCAGAAAAGAGCAATGAGGCTCGTGAAGAGCATAGAGCAAAAGTCCTGTGAGGAGAGGCTGAGTGAGCTGGAGTTGTTTAGTCTGGAGAAGAGGAGGCTGAGGGGAGACCTTCTTGCTCTCTACAACTACCTGAAAGGAGGTTGGAGTGAGAGGGAGGATGGCCTCTTCTCCCTGGTGACATGTGACAGGACCAGAGGGAATTGATGCAAGCTGTGTCGGGGGGGGTTAGGCTGGATATTAGGAAACATTGCTTTACTGAAATGGTTATCAAACATTGGAATGGTCCACCCAGGACAGTGGTGGAATCGCCATCGCTGGAGGCATTTAAATGGTCAGTGGACCTGGTGCTCAGGGACATGGTTAAGTGGTGAGCTTACAGTGTTGGGTCAAAGGTTGGACTAGATGGTCTTGAAGGTCTCTTCCAACCAAAGACTTTCTGTGATTTTGGATTTCATCCTATGTTTTCCCAAAGAGAGAATCCAAATCATCTATCTGATTATCTATTCATAGTATTTACACAGTAGCTCACATGTGATGCGGGCAGCTCAAGAAGATGTTTTGTGTTTGGAAAGATTACACATAGAAGTTAAGACATTAAGAAAAAAGGAGAAAGTTATAAACTGAAATAAGAAAGACAACCCACCATTGAACCTAGAATATAAAAAAAACCCCTTGAGACCTTTCAATTCTAAATATCATCCTCAGTTTATTTTGAGTTTATATGAGAAAAAACCTTGCTTGGAGTTTTTAACTCTCATAGTTTTCTGTAGTGCAAGATGAGTGTAAAATTTATTGATGCAAACCAGTAAGTATTTAATGTTGTTGTGATGCAGGTTGTGACATTCTCCAGGCTGCAGTGAGAAAGGAGCACTAAGCAGTGCCTTGTGAGACTTCACCTGAGTTTGTTTCTGTGCTGCTCCTAGTAGCAAAACAGAGTTGTAATTCCCTTAATGCTCATAGTGCCAATTGGCCAGAAGCCAGAGGGGGCTTTCTGGTGTGAGGTATTCTCACATGCCCTTTATCTTTCTCACCGTGAGCAATAACTACATGGACAAGTAGATTGACTTGATACAAGTAGTTTAAAATTGTGCAAATCACCTTCATATATGATACATACAGGTCCATTCGTTTGTTCAAGGCTAGGTATTTTCTAGCCTTGAAAGCCCGGTCATTGATTCAGACCTTTATCATTCCCAAGGATGGCTGAAGCACATCCAAAGAAGCACTTCTGCTTTAATTTCTGCCTGACAGAACCTATTTCACATGCATCAGAACAACTCTTAATCAAGATGCATTGAACATGGACAAAACTACATTTTATTCAACCAAAATTTGTTTCTCTTCTTACATAAGAACTTCCATACCAAACCAATTGGAAAAAGGTCCCTTGATCCCATATTTTATTTCCAGCTGCAGTCAACACCATGTGCTCAGGAATAGAATAATAAAACTTGAATAAATACAATTATTTTGAGCTAGGGACCAAAGACTATGAACATTCAACTTTGAGTTGGCAGAAGAAGTTGCCATCAGCTGAACTGAGCCATGACCCCACAGCTTCAGGAGCAGAGATTAATGGAGGCTTGGTTTAAATAGTTTAACAAATACCACTAGGTAACTTTCTCCAACCTAACATCAGGTATGGATAGAAAACAAGAATCACCATAGATTTTGGGATCTATCTGAAGTCTTTACGCACCAGTGTTTTATAAACATCCCAAGACATAAATTTGAACAATCATAGTTGCTGGAGAATGTACTCACTGTGCATTTTCTTTACCCATTTTAGGACCATTTATACTTTTGTATTCCCTGTCTTCCAGTACAATGTGTTCACAATTTCATTGTTCAGGAAAAGGAGTGCACCATATTGTTTGTCTTCCATTTGATACCAGATACCTTTCTCCAGTTAAATGTTTGTGCTTTTGAAATCCACAGTGGTCTTTATATACATTTTCAGCATTATTTAAGATCAAACAGGTAAGTAATAATCATAAAAACAGGGTAGGCATTGAGGAATAAAGAAAGACAAAACATAGTGACAATGTAGGATAAAAATTGTTGTGTGTGCACTGTTCCATTGCGGAGTTTGCAGCTGGTCAGTAATGGAATACATTTCTATATTTGGATAAGTTTAAGTTTGAACTGGTAGCTCTAGTATTGAGCTGTTTTGTGGTGGTTTGTTGTTTTGGGTTTTTTCTTTTTTTTCTCCTTAATTATTATTTAATGTTTTTATGCTGTTTTGGTTTTTAGTTTAAGATAAATTTCATTCCTTCATTCACTTCAGTGAAGCCTGTGAACTGCTGAGGTGTGGTGCAAAAGCTGTAAAGCACAGATTTTTTAAGTTAGTCTCCCTTTTTTGTAGTTCTTTTACTCTTCATAATTAACATGCAGATAAGAATTTGTTATATCACTGAAAAAAAGATAAAGATAACTAGCAAAGAGATAAATCTTCAATACACTACATAAGATGTAGAATTCAGAGCATGAATATTTAAGCTATTTACAGACACATACTTCATAGAAAAATCAGTGGAAATTAAATGTTACATAAAGAGGTGAGTTGCTTAAAGCTTAAAGGAAAATTGTTAATTCACAGAATCACAGAATTTCTGAGGCTGGAACAGACCTCTAAGATCATCAAGTCCAGCCTATGACCCAACAACATGACAGCAGCCAGACAATTTCACTAAGCACCACATGCAATCTTTCCTTAAACACCTCCAGGGATGGCGACTCCACCACCTCCTTGGGCAGTCCATTCCACTGTC
>JANIJG010015917.1:0-75036 GCA_024611175.1 Megaceryle torquata
GAAAGGCCGAACCTGCAGGGAGGAGTGGACAGGGCAGGTGACCCCACACTGACCAGAGAGGGATTCCAGCCCATAGACATCATACTTGGTCTAAAGCTGAGGGATCTGGAGGGTCTGTAGCTCTCTCTGGGGGCTCCTGGGCTCTTCTCCCCTCTTGGCCCTCTTTGAAAGCTTTGCCCAGCTTTGCTCAGGTCCTCTTTTGGTTCCTTCCTTGGAGCATCCCAGGAGGACTCTGTCCATTCTGCCTTCCATCCCAGTCGGTGTGTTCCTGAACCCAGTACCAGAATCCAGCTCCTGAACACAGCTCCTGTCTGCTGCGGGGCCCAGCCTGGGACTCCCCCCGGTGCCTGCTCCACAGCATCAGTGGTGATGGTGATGGAATGGCCATCAGGGGGGTTGGGTTCCATACTGGTTTTGTATATATTTGTACATATTCTAGTTTTATTATTTTCATTCAGTCTGTTCTAGTTCCCTTTTCTAATGGCTCAGTTTCTCTCCCTTACTCCCTTTCTCTTCCCGCTTGGGGAGGGAGGAGGGTTAACAGAGAGCATTTGTTACAGGTTTAAGGGGCTGCCCTGACCCTAAACTGTGACATCTTGAAATTGTGATCCAAAGAATTTAGCTGTAGTCAGTCTTTAGTAGTTCTATTAATGCTTTCATGTAGTAATTCCATTGAGGTAACTTGTCTCTGGCTATGCTTTCTTGGGTTGTGTTATTCATACCTCTTTCAGTTATTTGAGATAATTCTACAAAAATAATTGTATACGGTTAATGCTTCTTGTCTCTCCATCCAGTGAGGACTCTGTGAAAATCAAGTAGGAATTTGAAGTTCTCATTTGTCCTGTGACGTATTTTGCCATGTGCTTAAATGGATGCAGTTCCCGAAGGCTTTTTTTCTTGCATCTTTTACTTTGTGTATGTATGAACTCTGGTAGGATGAGTACAAAGAAGCAGGCTGTTGAGAGAAATCTGATTTCAGTGTAAGATAATGATTTTTTTCTGATTTGTGTGATAAAATATGTGTATTGGAAAAGTGTGATGAGATTTTTATAGCATTTGACTTTAGTAAGTGTCCCTATAGAATAATGTAGAGGAGAGTAAAGTTAAAAGAATTTCTGGGATACAAATGAGGCAGTTTGGTTATTGCCCCAGGTCTGCTAATCCCTAATGGCAATAATGATTGAAACAGGTATTCCTCTTCTCCTCTAAGGAGTATTTGCTTTTTCCTCTCTAACTTTATTAGCAAAGAAGGAAGGCAAGGTATGTGCTCTGCTGTAAAAATAATTTCCTTGGTTTGGTATTTATGGTACTGTTCTGAGAGGATTAGCAGTGGATTTGCTTACACTTATGTTGGATAAGTGTTAATTAACATACTTGATAGGGTTAGTGTAAGGCAGGCAGTATGTACTTTAATATGTGTTAGACATGCTGACTAGGAGCCAAGACTTCAGTCATGCTTTTAACTTGGCAAGCTTCTTGGCTTTAAACAGTACTTTTGGTCTCCACTGAACTGTTCAAATATGCTTTCATGTGTTATCTTATACATTAGAATATAGCTAGGTGAAAACAATGAAATTATTTATAATGCACTTCCATAAGGTGAGACTGTTATTACTCTACAAGACTGTTTTGTGGGTAAGGTCTCTCTTCAGCAGAAAAAAAAAAAATCAAACTATGTTGTGATTTTTATCACGTTCCTGAGCTACACAGAAGAAAACATATTTTAAGAAGCTTAACAGTAAAATATCTCTTTGCAGCTGTGCCTGGGGTGAATATTGTATCTGTTTTTGTTATCCCCGAGAGACTTTTATTCCTTTAGTAGATTTAAATACTCTGATGTGACATCTGTATATAAAGTTATGGCTTTAAGATGAAATGAAAACCCTTTCATGAAATTATTCCAATCAGCAACCTTTTTTGCCTCATCTGTCTTGCTGCTATTGTGATGCCTGCCATTCATTCCACTTTCTGGTTTTATAATCATCTTCGGTAGTATTTTTATCTGTGCTGTTGCACAAACCATTTCTTTTTTTCTTTTTTCCTGTTTTTAATATTAAATATTGTTTTATTCAGGTTGTACTGCTATCATTAATGAAATTATTTGCTTTCATTTGTTCATAAGGTTTTTTATATAACTTCTTAATTGTGAGTTCTCTCTGTTACTGGGATGAACAACATAGGGTTTGGTATCTGGGCTTCTTTTAAATTAAAGTATGTAGCTATGCAGTAACATTGAAGAAAGATCAAAGGTATACTCAAACCAGAAAATGATGTGGTTTGCAGTGGCAGGTTTTTGGATCTAGTATGAGAAATTCCAGTGTTTGACTGTCAGCATTGAAATTGTTGAAAGGTTTGTATCTGCTCATATCTCATTCTGAACACCACCTCCAGACATCTCTGTCATTTCTGGAGCTTCACCTTCCATTTTAATTCTGATTTTTTTTTTCCCCTCTTGTTCTATGGAGAAACCAAAATTGCATGTGGCAAGTCAACAAAGCGAACAGAATAGTTTTTCTCATCAATTACAAAATTTTATGGGTAAAAACATTGTCTCTAATGAGCTATCATGACCCGTTTGTTTATGCAAAAAAGGTGACTTTTTGTCATGTGCTTTAGCATTTTGAGTTGACAAATAGTGAAAATCTGTATGAAAACAATGTTTGTTTCCATGTGTCACTGTAATCCAGATTAAGATAAAGAAAACCATAAATTTGTATAACTTGTAAAAGTAGGGGTCTTTTTTTATGTGGAGTAATGTTTGTACCTACTTGGTATTTTGATTGCTGTGAGTTTATCTGAAGTCTTTATCAACTTCTGCTGTTCTCTGGGTCTTTTAATGCTGTATTCCAAAAATCCGTAGTCTTTGCAAGGCACAAATATCTTTTAGAGGAAATGTCACAGAGGATGTTTGTTTATTTTTTTTTCTTCAGTTCCACTCAATTACACAACTCTTCTTACACAGAATTTCATCTAATCCAAGAGGCATCACTTCAAAGACTTGCTGAGGCGCAAGACTCGCTCTTGATCTTTTATGAGCAAGCTGACAGTTTGCTTGTGGTATGCTGTCTGTTTTTTGTTTTATTTTTGCAGGCTCTAAATGGAGAAAGGACAGCCTTTCTGTGTTAAATTTTACAAATCTCCAGTGACAAAAGTATTCTGTGATTAAGATAATAATGCTAATAGTTAACTAGAGAAAAGGTAGATTACTTTTACAAAGTAACAAAGAGCAGCTAACCCAGAATACTCTTAAAATAACTGCTGGTCTTCATAAGCATCAGCTGTATTTGATAAATTGATTCAAGGCAGTTACCTTTCCCAGTTGGTGAACTCTGTCATTGCAGAGAAACAAATTAACTTGTTACCTCTTTCAGCTTTTGGTAACAAAATGGGTCTCGACAAGGTGCTTCATAAGACTCATCGTTTACACTGTATGCTTCTACAAAGACATTATTGCAGTACCGTTTCTTTTTGCACTCTTGCTATCAGCTGCCATCTGAAGTCTGAGTTTCTCCTGAAACACAAAGGGATTTGGCAGCTTTTTTTTTTTTTACTAGGTAGGTGGGGGGTGGGAGGTCTCCCTCCACATCCCCTTTAACACTTGCAGTTTTCAACAGAGCCACATGCTGACTGCATTTATGACTGGCTGGGAGAACAATGTGCAATTTCAAGTTTTCCTTTGACTGTAGAGCACTTGAGAAAGTCTGCTCTTCAGGTTCTGGAGACAAGAACATAAGTTTGTTGTAAAGAAAGATGAAGATTTCAAACTTTTCCTATGTTTATTAATACTGTGTAGACCACTTGTTTCTTTAATCTGACTTCAACAGGTTTTTTTTATGAACACCATTTGAACTGGAAATTAATATGATTGATGAGGAAGCGGATGTCACATATTGCTTTTTGATCTCCTTGTTACTGAAATCGCTCCGTTCACTTCACATTTTTTTGTGGTAATTGTAAATCAATGCAAAGGGTATTTTGAACCCATTGGTGTACTCCAGCAGTGTGTTTGTGTGGCTGTTGGCAAAATTTTGCAAGGAGAGAACTTGTTCATTTTTTTCTTTGTTTTTGTGTATTTATTAATTTTATAGTAATGAAGTTTTTGAATATACAGTCTTAGTCCCAAGGACATCTCTTAAAGATGAAAGCATAATGCCAGCTGCCATGTTGTGCTAAGGCAGTCACTATAGATGAACTTTTAATGGGTAATGAACTGCAAGTTGTTAATTCTAGTTAAAAGCATTACTGTGATGTTTTGCAGCAGAATGGTTAACGGTAATCCGGGACAGAATTGTTTTTTGAAGACATTTTAGTTGGTGTAATTTGAAGGAACATGACTCTTCAGGGACTTTTGTCACTTAATTCCCTTAGAAAAATAAATTTTAAAATTCCAGGATGTAAAAATAAATTCCTGTAGACTTTGAATCCCTTTTAAAAGTTGCAAACAAGCCGTGAAAAAGATACATTGAAGATAGATGGAATGTTCTTTAATGCCTGTTGAAAATAGAACATTTTAACTACTTGCCTAGATGTAGTTCAGTCCTATTAGTGTTTACAGCATTGATTAACTTCTTCAAGCATTCCAACTTTGATCACAGTTAGAAACTACAGCATCCCTGTGTTTGCTGACAGAACATTTATAAATACATCTTGAAGTAAAAAGGATTCTAAAAATATAAATTATATTCTTGGTTGCTTGAGTGTTTTTACGAGATGAGTACCTTGGGCAAATGAAACTCATTTTGTGTCTTAAAGCTTTGTATTATCTCCTTTGCTACAGGTTTATGTTGTAAGTTAGAGGTGCTTCACTGGTGGAGTAATTGCCAGGTAGTCTAGTATTTTTCACGTAATTGAAAGCTTATATTTTGTTCAAATGCTTTGAATAACCATTTGTTGGTCTTTTCCCTCTTGTTTTTTATTTTTCTCTGATAATAGGGCTCACTGTTAACATGTGAAGCTCATGCTTGGTTTGCTTAGTTGTGTTTCTTCAGTCTCCTTAGAAATATAAAGCTGATCTCTGCTTCTGTTTTTAAATAAAAGTATATGTTTGAAGACAACTTCTGTATTCTAAACCTTTTCCTCCTTTCTCTTTCTCCCTCTTCGTGGATACATACTTGGATTTGATTCATCCCCATCCTCTGGTAGTCATATAATTCTTGCATTACTGCATTTTTCTGTCGGAGGGTATGAAAAGACTGCTTCAGTTAGGTCCATTTATTTTCTTCCCCTTTTGAAAGCGTGCACACTTCTGTTTTCATAATGTTTCTGCGTTCCTTGAAGATTCTGAATTGTCATTTCAAAGTACACCTTAATTTTCATAAGTTGTATTCTTCAATTGGTATATCAGTCTTGAAATCTTTTGGTCAGACTTCTGCACAGAGAAGGACTTGTGTGGTGTATTTCATGTCCTTCCTTGTTCACAGAAGTAGGTATGAATTTGTTTCCACTTTTTATAAAGATTTTTCTCTGCCTCATTTCAAAGGCTTTCTATCTCATCTCAGAGACACTCAGATAGTTATCAGAAATTCCATGCATTCACACCCAGTTTCTGCACTGTCTGAAGCTCTTAGCAAATCACCTTTTGGATCTGGGGGGTTAGAGTAGCCCATCTTCCTCTTGGCAATTCTGTGCTCATCATCTTAACTTGAGTGCAGTCTGATTCTGAAGCAAAGTAAAGCTCCACTGAAATTCTGAGCCAGACGCTGGAAATTTGGTCTTTATTTCTTTTTACTGGGGAAGTTATTAATGTTGGGCCTTACTGTGTTGCTGATTCTCCTTCTGAGTTCTAAAATGAAAGAATTATGCCCCCAGAGAGGCATCTACAATTTTGTTAATGTAGAGTTGTTATTTATCCAATACTCTGATAAAATTTTGTGGGGAGAAACAATGCCAATCCCCCCGTCTCTGGATAAGGTGTGTCTTGGTCCATCCTTTATAATGTGCCAGTGAAGGTGCTATGACAAAGCATCTAACACCTCTAGATTTTTAGAAATAAAGTGAACTAGTGTCGCTCTGTATCGTGGGTTTTTTCCTACCCTGTTTTGATTATTACATTTATCAGATGGAGGAGAGCTCTGTGTCTTGACTGCAGAAGGATTTTGGACAGTGTTAACTTGACTTATGTTCTGATGGGTCCTTTTTAGTCCCTTTATTTGACCATGACATGTCTTAATATAAAAACTGTCTTTGCTTTGTGGCAGTGACAAATGCGTAGAGCTCAAAATTCTTCCTCTTAGAAAATGCTTTGGAGTATAATGTGCTGAGCGAATATTTTTGGAACAGAACTTCAGAACTTGTCTCCAGGCTTTCAGGTTTATGCACTCTGATGACCCATGGGCAAGGAACTTGGACAACACTAGGAGTAAACATTGTTCATCCTGTTTCCACATAGTCTTCCAGGTACCTTCACCATTTACATTCAGATTCTACTACCACTTCTCTGCTTCTCTTGGTCTAAACTTAACTGACTTAATTTTCTTTGTACTTGTAGAGCCTGGGGAGCAGTGAAGTCAATTAAGCCAATGGCTGCTCTGCAGTCTTCCACCTCTTCAAGGCCATCATCTTAGTAGCCTATTTTAAGTCCTATTCTGCCAGCCTCCCCCTTCTAGGGAGAGTTACTCCTGGTGCATTAAACTGTCTGTTTCATTATCCTAAAATCTTTTCAAGTTTACTTACTTGCTGTGAGGCATAGCTGTCAAAGTGAACAGCACAGTGAGTATACACAACGAATTTGAAGATCTATTATGATGTGGGATGAAATAGGATGAGATAAAATGGGATAAAATCTTGTGCTGCTTTTTGGATGCAGAAAGAAAAAGCAGAAAATAAAGATGGGTAGGAACACAGAGAAATTGCAGCCTGTTTCACTATTATATATTAATCGAGTATTATGTATTCATAATTCTCCAGGAAGACATTTTGGTGACTCAAATTCTAAGAACAATTTCAGTATCTTGCAAAACAGATTGTCAACTTAGTCACTACTTGCTCATTTGAAAGCTAACAAAAGCTAACTGAGTTACCAGCATCAAGTTTTTCTCATTTCTGTGTGCTCTCTTTCCTTTGTTTCCTCGTACTCTTTCCAAATTAGCATGTACAAAAAAGAACCAGTTCGCTTAACATTTAAGACAGAACTTTGAGCTGTTTCCAGTAGATTTGTTTCCCGATTCAGCTTTTGTTACATGTATTGTAAAAGTATGACCATCTGATTTCATTGACGTGTTCACATGTGGTCTAGACACCCATTTTTCTTTGTCACATCAGGTTGTAATAAAATAAAATACAATGCTCTTGTAATGAAAACAGTTTGGAAACTGAAAGCATGCAGTTATCTCTCTGAAATGTAACTGGTTGGCTCTTCTGAGCTGTTTGTTATCTTTCTTTGTCCTGTGTTCTTTCTGTGCTTGCATCTAGAAAGAGGGATTTATATTGAATTATGTGAGACTCCTGAGCTGTCCTACTTTGAAATTTTATGATCATGGTCTGAAGAAATGATGATGTAAAATGGATGTGTTTAATTCTAGCATGCAGAACTTGTTGTTTGAGAACCTTGAGTTTCCAGAAAGCTACAGAAGGTGCTAATAAAAGAAGTTAGTTAGGTTTTAAATTAGTTTATTAAATGTTGTCCATACTTTCTATGCAGTACACTTCTTTTTGTTTTGTGGTGCTTTTTTGTGTGCATGTGTGTGGGGTGTTTTTTGCGTTTTGTTTTCCAAGAATCTTCAGACCATAGTAATGACTGTCCTTATATAATTAGTAATTTTAGTTTCTGCATAAAAGGATTTTTTTTCTATGCCAGTAGTCATTTTGCAAAGTGAATTGTTGCTGATGCCAATTCTCTACTTCTTCATGCAGAACTGCAGCCATAGGCTAAGAATGTTAAGGAAAGGTACAGTTTTATTTTGGTGCTGTGTCAAAGAGTTTTTGAAGGTAGACTGTCGTTTGTGTAGTGATAAATACATGTGAAGAGACATCTATTAAAATACTTACACACTTCCATTGGTCCCTAACTTGTTAAAAAATGTATTTTGGGGGAGGAAGGGTGAGATTTTCATTTGTGTTGTAAGGCTTTTTGCTTGCTTAGAAATGATCATCTTAAATTGTTGAGTGATTGTTTTCTTATATTATTAGCGCATTATTACAGTTGAGTGGGTATAAGAGATCCATTGTAGTAATTTGAGATTTTGTGTTCAAATTGCTGTTGTTTTCATTGTGAAAGATTAAACTACTAGAATAAAAAAGCACACTGTGCCGAGATGAGTGTGGTCAGATCAGTTATACAAAGGTTTTGATCTCATCTGTTACGGATGTGGCCTTATAGTGTTTTGTTCTTATTTTTAGGATTCTCCTTTTACAAATGCAGGATTGGGGTCTAACCTAAACCTTCTGGGTGAGATAGAATGTGATGCCAGTATAATGGATGGAAAGTCATTAAATTTTGGAGCAGTTGGAGCACTGAGTGGTATGTTAACTGTGTATTACAAAATTAACTATTTCAAGTGCAAAAATCGATTTTGTTCTTTTTTGTTACTTCTTTGGAGGGGGGTGACGTTGTAAATACCACCCTGTTTACATAAATTCTGCACCCTTTAATAAGGGGGAAGCAGTCTTGCTCCCTGAAATACTGTTTTGTGCTAATTTGTTTTGTGAAATGTTGTCTTATTAGTTCACTGATAATCCTTTGATGTAGAACAATTGTATGATACTACACATTATTCACAACGGGAGTGAGTTTGCTCAGATGAATTTGTAGAAGGTTTACAGCAAAATGCATGTATTAAAAAAAGAAAAAGATCATAAGAATTTAAATCAGGCTTTATATTTGCTTTTGTTCTCTATTTCACTGAAGAACTTATTGGTATATAATTCAATCGTAAGATCAATTGTTATTTTGGTCTCTTAGTTAAGTTGGTCCAGTTAGGATCCCAAGGGACCACAGTTTCCTTTATAGTGTCAGAAGGCTGGGTGCTACCCTCCAAACTGAAGCCTCTCATGTATTCTTGAGTGGTCACAGCCGCTCGTCTTTAAAGCTGTTTACTTAGGACATGAAATTTCTGTATTCTGTAGGGGGTTTTTTTTCATTATAATTTCTGTCACATGACCAGTTATATTTGGATTTATTGCTCCTTTAATGTTAGATACATTTGCATATGGGATTTATTCCATCATAGAAGTCATGTGCTTCACTGTTTTGGGTTTTTTTTGTCTAGTTTTAGCTTTCAGTATGAAACAAATATAGGTATGCAGTTCCAAATAGGGATTGTTGAGGTTTTGTCATAAGTACATTGAATGGCCTTAACTCTTACCGTTGAATAGCTTTTCTGACAGAATTTCAAGCTTTGTTGTTTATCCTAGAATAGTTCTAAACCATGGTAATGACTTCCTCATGTAGATATAAATCTAAAATAAATAGTAAAATTAAGTGTTTCAAGGCTTGGTTGTTACAAAATGTGCCATTCCAACCATGGGGAAGGAGGAAATGGGGGAGTGAGAGAAAGCTAAGCCTGAATCCTATAATCCCTGTTCTGGCCAGATAGATCAAAATGAAAGCTCTCTCCATCTTGAAAAATTAATGCTTCTAAAACATCTTTGGCCTGGAGAATACCATAGATTTAATTTGAAATTTATGTGGTAGGAGATCACTCTTGATATTTTGATATGATTCTTTTCTTTTTTAAAGAAAAAAAGGTGGTGGCGGTATGTTGATTAGAATGCTTTATCACTACTGATAGGATATGTGAAGGAAAAACTGAGAAAATTGTTACTAAATTGAAACATAATATGAGGTGTCTCTTACTGACTTGGCAAAGCCATGGAAAGTAAAGGAAGCTGACTTCCATTGCCAAGATGAACACTATAATACTATGTGGAAAGATATTTTAATGTTTTGTTAACTTTTTTGATAATTTTTCTTTTCAGGAATCAAGAATCCAGTTTCAGTTGCAAATAGATTGTTGTGTGAAGGGCAGAAGGGAAAACTCTCTGCTGGCAGAATTCCACCTTGGTAATTGCCTTGTTCTGCTTGACTTTATTTTGGTCTTTCATCTCTACTGCATGCAATATTTGAAGGTTATGTTTTATCCCAAGGAGGCTGGTGCTGTTTTACATACCAGTGATAATGTGCCTTTAAAAGCATGGTAACCTTTATTCTCTGATGTTGAAACATCTTCCACACTTGATGAAGCTATCGGTTGAATGAAGTATTGTGAGTAGATAGCAACATGATTTTGTGATAATTGCTCTCTGGATGATTATTTCCGGTTATGTCATACTGAATTCTTATGTTTCTTACCATAGCATTTTGAAAAATCCCTATGTAGATTATTAAAATGAATTTTTACTGCCTTTGCCTCATCTACCTTTAAAAAAAGCAACATAGTTTTTAACGGACATCTAAAATAATTATACTTTCTTGCCTGTCTTTGTGGCTTTATTTTGTAGCTACAGTGTGAAAATGTGCAATGTTTAGTAACTTCCTCTAATTTTAGCCAAAATGGGAAATTATTTTCAAGCTCCTTTTAATATCATTTACAACAACAATGAAAACATGCACTCCTTTATTGAGATGGGTATAATACTTAAATGGAAGAGGTAATTATTAAATGGATAATAACTTTATTATTGCATCAATTTGGAAACAATACAAAAAATGTGTCTGAATGGATTGCTCTTAAAACCATCTTAGCTTCACTAACAGCTTAGATTGACAAATAGAGAATTTCAGTGGTGTGTTATTAATTGACTGATAATCCTCAGTTATCATACCTGTTACAAAAACTTGCTGCCATTTGCCAATGGGCTACAGTATTTGCAGATGCATTAAACCAGCATTTATGTAGTTTAAAATATGTATATTTAGATTCACAGAATTCACTTTCCTTACTATGTTATTTGGCAAAATCAGCCAAATAATCTGTAGCTGGATGGTGTGACATTCCAATTTAAACAGTGAGGAAAAACACTATTTCAGTGTTCTCTCTTGCTGCAGTGGAAGTTCATAAATAAATTTTAAAAAGCCACTCTGAAACCACACCAACAAGCTGATTTTGCATTTAAAACTCTCTTTAAGAAAGGAATAACTGTATTTTGTGAGAGAACATTCCCCCCCCCCCCTTTCGGAGAAGTTTACTGAGGAATAAGCACTTGAATTTCAATTGCTGTTAGTAGCTCAGCTCTTCAGATGTCAGGAGAAAATGGGGCTTTGCTGAGTTACGTTAGTGTCAGATGAGGTGGGGTTTTTTGGTCCTCCAGAACTAGTACTGAAGTTAGCTACAGGAGCAAGCATTTGTGATTTAGTTTTGTCTGTATCATAGTGGTTTTTTAAATTGCTGTTGGAAAGAACACTTGGACCTTTTAGCTTATTTGCTGTAACTTCATCACCTAGTTTATATTTTTTAAATAGCTGAATGGAGAAGAAAATCTATCCCATTGCCCTCAAAGGACAAGACTCAGTCTTTCAAACACTGTGCCAAGTCTTGGCTAACAGATGATTTTAAAGACAAAGGAACTCAAACTCTTAAGGCAAGAGGTGAACTCTCTTCAGAGCCAATGCATGCAGTTTATTGTGCTAATGTTGTGGACCTGAGTTACTGAATATGTATTTTCATTTCCTTTTTTGCGTTCTGGATTTCGAATGTATGTTTTATTAAGGCAAATTAACTACGCTGGGAGCAACCTGTACTAGTGGGATATGATGGGTTGTGCTTTAGACCTACCTTGGTAGGTGCTCCTATACATAGAGGGTATCCCAAGTTCCAAATGATGGAGCTCATGTTCATTGGAGGTGATGACAATTGACAATGTCATGCCTTGCCTTTCTGGCAGGATTTGGCATGACACATTATGGTTTTGGAACTGAAGTACATTCCTGCTCAAGCTGGGAATATATATAGTCAAACAACAAGAGAGCATCTGTGTTTTGTCAGTCGTATCAAGTGTCAGCATTTTAAGAATTGATTTTGATTTGTAAAGCTAGGCAAGTTTCATCTTGTTTCTCATGGGCAAATAGTGTGTTGGGGAAACTTCCAAATACTGCTTAGCCTAAGAACCTGTTTTGTTAAAGAAACCTAGTAGGAGAGACTGTTTCTGTAGCATGAGCTAGCTTTGTGTTTTCTGCATGGAATGTTTGCCACATGACCACACAAGAAAAAATCAGGAACTATGAGATGAGTAAAAGTGACATTATGGAGATTCTTGTCTATAAATGAACAGATGGAGGCAGTTAGTTTGGCCTGTTTACCCCTGTTCAGCACCAGTTTTTATAGAGACAATTCAAAACCAATTCAAAGTGGTTTGGTTTTAATTTTCAGTAAAATAAATTCTAATGAGTATGGAATATTTTTTTCCAAGATGGTACACTTATTGGGAGGAGTGATCATGTGTCCTAACTGATACATGTAATTTGCTGTAAAATGCTTGGGTAGAGTGTGTCATTCTGAATCAATATCTTGTCTTGTTTAAAACACAGAATCCCACTATCCAAACTGAAGTTTAATCGGTTTAGATTAAGAATCCCTGAATGCATGAGGCCATTTCTTCAAACTTGTAAGGTCCTTACATCTTTCTGCTGTATTTTATTCAGCTTGATGTCATCAGGAATTTCTCTGCCTATGTATGCAGGAACACAAAACGCTGAACTTTTATATGATAATTTGTGACTTTTATGATATTCCTGTTTGTTGTATTACTTTACAAAAGAAAGCACTGTTATAATAGCACAATTATGTATTTAAATGATCTTTGGAAGTGGTCTTTGATCACAGAATAGTGGATAAGATGTTTTGTAGAAATAAGTTTGAATATTTTCTATTTCTTATGCTGAAACTTTGACCTTCCTAAGGGCAAGGACTGACTTACATCTGTTTACTATTAAGTGTAGATATGCAAGATTTGCAAGTTGGTACAGAAGGGCAAGGTGTAGTCAGGCAAGTGCCTGAAGTGAAGACTTGCACCACCTTTTCTCTCTGTTCTATGTTTCTTCAGAACAGTTTCTTCTCTTTAACAGTGATTTCAGAGTGACAGCTCCATTTTATAATAGCTGTTGCAAAGTTAGTTTGTTACATTAAGGATTACCTTGACCATCTCTAATGACCATCTTCTTCTGCCACTTCTGTTTAGTTTGCTGTGGCCTGTCTCCCTTCCTACAGACCACTTAAAATGGCCCTCTTTGGAGCAAATAGCACCATATAACCATGCTCTTGGAGAAAATTGCCTAAAAAGACCATTTTTAGAGACCTTTATTTGGATGGTCAAGTTTGCCTGGAACTGGGAAGCAAGTCAAAGCATCGACTCCTTGCTGGGAGGATGATTTCATCTTCTGTGTGCTCTGAGACTGTAATATCAAATGAAGAGTACTCTGTATTTATATTTGCAAGAAATATCTTTTTATCTTTGTGCAGAATCAACTTTCAGAGTAGCAGAGCACAGACTCATTCATCCTTTGTTTCTGGGTTCCCCCACCCCACTTTGGAAAATTATATCTTGTATTAGCCTAGGGGGTTTTGAAACTTGGTGGGGTTTTGGCTGCTTTCTGTAGTCTACTGGCCTTACTCCCTATTTTCCCTGTTCCTCTATAAATCAAGCTTGTTGGTAGCTGTTTAGAGGTAGTTTTGGGTTTATGTCAGCTTAAAGCATTGCCTTGTTCATTCTTCCATGTTGCAGCTTTTCCACAAGACTACGTGGATTATTCTCATGGCAACTAAAGCAGTTCCCTAGTGCCAGACTGCTGATTCCCACCTTCCTGCCACTCAGTTGTCTGTGGCTGGTACAATGGTTTGTGTGGCTGTGTGCTGAATGGGATCACAGGACTTGCTTTTGGGGATGGTGTAAAGACACTCTAGTCTTGTTTAGGTCATGTATATTTGGCTACCTGGAGGACTGAGTTCATACTCTGTCCTATAGGAGTCTCTTACCAACAGGTTCTGTATCAGTTTATAAGAGATACAGTATAGGTAGTAGACAACAGAGCACTGAGATTCTGATTTTTTTTTAATTTTTATTTGACAGACTGTTTAACTTTTCTATGGTTATGCTGTCTTTTCAAGAAATATGAACTAAAAAGTTTGAAACGGGTGGATGATCTCTGTGGTGGTTTGGGCCTTAATTAGATGTCTACTTCAACTAATCAAACTATTTGTTGGGACTGGAACTGGGAAATACTTTGTCTCTACCCATTTTAGAAGCTAGTACTTAAGGTGTGAGCAAAGTAAAAGTCATGTAACTTAAGTTTTGAGACATTTTTGGGTGCTTTTATTGCACTCTTCATAAATACTAGGGAATGTTTCTATATTAAGAAGTAATAAAATGGCAATTGTGAGATTGCTTGTAAAATGCAGTGATTCTGATTTATCTGTGCTATTGAATTTACCATATATTAAACTCCTAATACTTGACCTTGATACTTTCTTCACTTACCCTTCCTCTCTGTGTAAATTGCTTTATTGAAAAGGAAGTGATAATTCACTTCCTGAGAAGGTATCGTGGATTGAAATATTTTCTTCTAAAGGACAATGGAGAATAGTCAATGGAGAATACTAATAAAGCTTGGCTATGGTTTGCACTTCTCCCTTACATTAATGAAGGTGACAGGTTGTTTCTTGAGCACTAGCTTACCTAATAGGAAATGCTTGAGTTCTCCCAAATTACCCAGTAACTTATTCTACAATACATTGCAACATGAACAGTATTTATCTGGAGCTGCACTAATGATGGTAAGAAATATGTATTTAACAATTCCAATTCTCATCTAGATAAACTTTTTTTTGAGACTTTTTTTAAGGAAAGACTGGACAATTGGTTAAGTCATAGAGAAGATAAAGTATCACCCATAAATATGATGTACTGAAAGCTGCAGGTGTTAGAACACAGTCAAGAAAAAAAAAAATGCAACAGCATTAATGCCAATGAATTCGCTGTATCAATAATCTTCTCCAAAATTGTAGTACTAGGTGGCCTCATCAGGCTTCCTCATAGATGGAATAACTTCTTAAGCCTCATATTCATAAATCTGGTATTTCTGTAACAGTTTTGTAATTGCTGTCTTTAATTCTTTTGGCAGTTAGGCAATTGTGTTATTCTTATTTCAAAAGCAGGATATGAAGTTAGGGTTGGAAATAGTTGTCCATTGTCCATTATTGCGTTGCTGCTGTTGGTACTGCTGCACAGCAGCTTTCTGAAAATGTATTATTTCCAAATACTACATTCCCCTTTTCAGGGAATCAGAATATTTTTTTAAGGCAAAACAGTAAAGATAATTGAGGCTTGGGTTTTTTTCTCTCTCTATAAAAGTTGCGTGTCTATGTATGATTTTTGCTATCATTTCTTGTCACAGCAGTGTACGCAGTCTCGCTACTGTAAAGTGTGCAGCACTGACTAGAAAACAAGTCATTGCTGGGGTTTTTTATGCAAGTATGTTAAAAATTCACTAGATGTGTCTCATTTTCAAATGCTTGATAAAAGTCCATGAGATAGACCTTCATCCTTCTAAATAAGGCTTATTTTTATCTTGTGTTGTACTTGCCAAAATACTTGTTGATATTCCTGTGGCAGTATCTGACTTGACTGGAATTGCCATTCTCACCTCATTCATCCCATATTGTTCGTCTTCAGGATCTTACTGAGTTGTTCTAGAGAGTCTGGATGACTTTGTCCTGCATTAGCTGCAATTAAAAGCTGGTGCTATTTGGTTATTAATTTCAAATTTGATAGCACTTGTTGCTATCCAATACTAAACTTACTGTCAGAGCTGCTTAGTCTCTTAATGAAACTACCTAAGGTTGCCAAATGTAATTATAGCTGACATTTCAGTGAAATGTTGACAGCTTACAATTTTAAGATGACCAAACCAAATAGAAAGAATAAATGCAAGAAAAGGGGGATTTGTTATATGGTTTTGTTTAAACTCCCTCTTCTGTGTCTCCTAGCTTTTTAGTTGGTGAAGGAGCTTACAGATGGGCAGTTGATCACGGGATACCAGCATGTCCTCCAGGTATCATGGCTACAAGTGAGTAAACTGGTGGTGTCAGTAGGAAGAACAGGACAGAGTAATTTTAAATCGTGCCTCAGGTTTTGAGGTGTGCATCACTTTGCTGTTCTTAATATTCTCCTAGTCTATGGTGTTATGGTATATAAGGATGGTTTAAGTTTACTAATTTTCTATTAAATATCTAAATAGAATAAAATAATAAACTATTACTTCAGCTGCATTTTAACAGCATCTAATTCAAGTGAATTTGTGATTCTAGGATTAAATACATTGAAGGACTTTTTTTCGTCAAAACATAGGCTTTTTTAACAGCTCACTTTTGCAAGTCTCCAGCTGTGGCCTGTCTTAGATCCTAAAAGCACCAACTAGCCATGTATCTAAATTGAGCAGGTGCCAGTTTGACTCTTGGATTCTACACTTAGACCCATCTCTGAGTCTTTGTCCAGAACTGCTCTGGTCTCTTTTTTTAAGCCTAGGTAGGCTTTGCTTTATCTAACATAGTGGAATAATCTGATTTAGAAAAAGGACTTGGATTATACTGTGTGTTAGTGGTAGTCAGCTCTCTTACAAAACCTTTTTTTATTAAAATAAAAATATTATTGATACACTGTCTATAAACAAGGCTAAAAATTAGTGCACTTGCCTATAGAAAGGAGGGTGTGGTTCCTACCTCTTGCCTTTTTCAGTCCCACTTTCTTTTGGAAGGTGTCATTGCTACCGGCCTGTAATTTGCTATAAATGAGAATATGCCCTGTGCTTCCTGCTGGAAATGATGCAGGAAGGACATCGGAGATTACTACTCAAAGAAGGAGAACTCAAAAGATTACATAACATGTCTGTCTTTCACAATAAATGGTATTACTGTGTACAATATATGAGTAGTGCCTAAACCAGAGATTGAATCCCAGGGCTCCCATTAAGGCTTTTATTTAGTCTAGATCTAAATGTAGATAAACATCCAGAAATTGCAGTTCAAAGTTGCTAATAATACTTAAATGCAACCTCTCAAACAGTGGCAGCATTTTACTTGATCATGACAATTTTCATACATACTCATGATACATTTCATCTTAAACAGAAAGTTTTGATTTCTAGTTCCCCATGACCAAAATTTTGCCCTATCTGTTTGCTGTCCAAAACAGCCTTTGCAGAACAACTTTTGAGCTCAGTTAAGCAGGTCACCTTTACTCCTGTGGGTGAAAAATCTAAAAACACTGAAAGGTTTGGGGGTTTTCATTTGGTGTGGTTTTGTTTTAGCTTTTGTGTTTGTTTTGTTGTTTTCTTTTGGTTTTTTTCCCCAAGAAAGTATTTGCTACTTATGTGTAGGAGGGTACTCCAGAAGGAAGGTTTCTGACTGATTCTGCTTGCATGCACAAAAGTTTCCATTGTTTCTAGTACCCGTATATTTCTGTTGTGACAAGGGATCGTAATGTTAATTGCCAGATGATGTATTACTAGCTAAAATATACCCTAGTCAGAGCAAATCTACATGTTATGGCTTAAAAATAAGGACAACCACTGCTAGTTTGGTTTGCTTAACCCAGACCATGAATTTACCCTGGAGAAACATCAGAAGAATAATCTCAGGCAATGTATTTTCACATACTTCTCCAAAACACCAGCGACTTATTTTTGTCACAGTACATTCATCAGTTCAAACATTGATTCTGTTTAGCAAAACAATTACCAGGATTGTGAAGTTAATCCTATTGCTAAGTCAATGCAGAAATACCATTTGCTGTTGCCATTTCAATGAAAATAATGTTGGTAATTAAGTTGCCAAACCCCCTTTGCTTCCCACAGCCCACCTTTCATGCAGGTATATATATATACTCCTTGTGATGGAGTTGCTCTAGGGATGAACTGATGTTGTGAAGCAGGCTGTGACCATTAAGACTTCAGTGTAAACTATGTGAATGTTTTGCTGGAAGAATGATTGCAGATTAGAGTAATTGAAGTATATGCTTAAAAAAACAGTGGCAGAGGCTGAGATACAATCAGATATTCTTTGTAATACTGAGAAAATTACTTAAAAATTAATTCTTCTCAGATGTTCTCTAATTCTCAACCTTAGCATGAATGGTAGTCTGTCTAAGTGGATTTACAGGAAGGAGGTGTTTGACTGTTACAGTCTTGAGCTTCAGTTTCAAAACCGATGGAGTGGTGGTGTCTGCTGTTCAAGTGCCTACAATGGATACATAGGAGAGCAATACTAGCTTATGTAAAAACTGCATTATTAGCCATTTTAAGAGGCATCTGGGAAAGGATTGTTTGAGCAACTTAAAGGATGTTTCCCCTAACGTTCAAGTATACTTAATTTTGCAGAATAATTAGTAATGGTAATATATATGGGGCTTTTTTTTAAACAAAACCAGAACAGCAATAAACAGCAAATAAAAACCTGAAAAATCAGTTATAGAAAACTATGATATGTTGATTTTCATACCAGTCCTTATTAAAGCTAGCCTTTTAATGCATAGACTTCTGCTCAGTGAGGCTGGAAGGTAACCTTTAACACCATATGTGACAACATGGGATTCTTACAGCTGAGAAGAAATGGAAAACACACTTGCAGGTAACATGTAGGAAATAGAAAATTGGGGGTTTTTTGTTGGTGGTGGGTTTTTATCAGTGTTATTAGAGGAGGCAGAGGTGTCAAAAATTACAATTAAAGAGAATGTTGTTTCCAAGCAACCACAAGGGATCTCGTGTGAAGCAAGCCATTGCACTAAATAATCTAACAAATGTCACTATGCTTCCTATAATTGCTGTGGTAGAGCTTACATGGAGAATTGGAGGTAACTTGGAATTACGTGACTCTGCATAGCTCAGTAAAATGAAGAATGAGGGAATTGTTAAACATCAGGAAAAACTGTTTAGTAACTTCATTATAAAAACCAAAACCAATCCCAACCCCCCAAAACTACTTAACCTAAACCTTAGACGTGTATTTGCAGTAAGTATTAGCAGGGAGAACTAGGTGCATATGTTTTGGCTTCTCTGTGCTGCACATGGAAAATATATTCTTGAAGTCACATTGTTCTGTCTCATTTTTCCTGGACCTGAGATGGCAAGAGTAATGTTATACACACCATAAGGCTGTGGGATTGTGTGGTTGGTTGTGCATGGATGGAGTTCTCAGTCTGATCAGTTACAGAGAAAGTTGCATGATCAGCTTTGTGGTCACAGTCCATAATTCTATCGGAACTTTCAAAGTATCTGAAATGATGTTTTAAACCATGTTACTTGTTGAACTACATGAAGGTTATGTCATGGCTCACCTGCTTTGTTTTCTTCGGTTTGCCATGTGTGCAAGGAAATGGGATTTCTACTGTTTGTAGAAAGCTGGTGGCTTTCCAGTTTACTGAGTGTGTGGGGTTTGGGTTTTTTTGAAAAAAACACCACACCTGAAATGTGATCTGCTTGTATTGCCCAGTCTGCAAGAAAGCTGAGTTTATTAATTTCTGCCCATACTAGAGCTTAATTCCTGCCAGTACTGAAGCCCATAACTAGCTTATGCTAGGGCTTTCTTACCCTGTGCTAGAGGCTGCTGTGAAAGTGTGTTCAAATTGTTGAGTGGAATTACAGTTCAGAAATGCTCATTTGCTGTATCATGCAACCTTTTATAAATGTTAAAATTATACTTTAAATAGGCAACATGAATTTGAGGTACAGCTTCAGCTACCAATGTCTGTGCTTGCATTAGCATTTACCAAACCACTTTTGTCTGAGTTTTTTCAGTTCAGCCTGGAGTAGATACAAAATAGTTGAATTGACAAAGATAGGGTGGTATAAGACAGCATCTTACAACTGCTCACAACGTTAAGTCTTCAGAGAGAAGGAAGGTAACTACTCATGCAGGAATCTTGTACCTCTAACTCTTAACAATGTGAAGGTGACCATAAGTATTTCAGTATATTACATAAGAGCAAAAGCAGTTGCAGTGGATTCCCATAGCTTGACAACTGGAATCCAAGAGTAGCCATATATAAGGGCAAATAGATACTTCCCTTTCCCTACTTCATTTACTATCCCAGCCTACAATCCTGAGTCATGACTGGTTCCTGCATACATGGAGGTTATCAGTGGCATTTCCTGCCATGAAATTGTTGTTTCATCCTGACCCCTTATTAATTTCTAGCATCTGCAAAAAAACTATGGTTTGTGTGAATAATTACCTCTTTTTTCATTATTTTGAGACTTGATGAGTAAGAGAGAGGTTATTGTCAGGTCACAACTCAGAATATTGTTTCACTCAAGTTCTATTATTACTGATGACACTAAGTTATTCAAGGTAAAATCACATCATGTTGTTGAACAGAGCAGCTGCTGCTATAGGTTCATTTGGCATTCTGCTTGTAGCAAGATACTTACTTAGTCCTACTCTGTTTTCTCCTTTTTAACTGGATTTGCGTATGCAAGGATATTCCCTTTTATCTTATGACTGCTGGGCTGCTTTACTGAGGGAGAGCCTTTTCTGGATAAGTGTCATGCAGATTGTCATGCTCCCTCTCCACCAGCATTGCCTGCCTAGCCTGCCTCTCCTCCAAACCTCACCTAGCCTTCAGTTCTCTTCTTCACTATTATTGCGTTAAGAATAATACTTGCTGTATTGCTGGAGCTGTGCTGCAATGTTCAGTCAGTGGCTCAGTGCAGGATTTTGTTTATTTTTAGGGTGAGAATGAAAGTGATCTGTAAAGAAACTCAAGAGTTTTGGGGGTTTGATTTGGAAGCTCTAGTAATCAGAATACATATCTGGTTACAGGAAACTAAGAGGTTATCTCTCAGAAAATGCTTGTCTTTTAACAGCAAAAGTTGCTACCTCTATTCCATAAAATGCAAAGTAAATGAGCTTTGGTAAGTGCATGTGTTTCACTGGCAATAAATCAAAAAAACAACCAACCAACCAAAAAACAAAACCAAAAACAAAATTAAGAGAAAAAAGGTCAGACATGATGTAAATCCTCCCTGGAATTGAATATACTACTGTAGATTCACTTGCAGTTCTGAAATCTGAACAGCCAAGTGCACTCAATAGTCTGGCTATAAGTTAGCCAGGAAAACAATTGGACTGAAGTACCCAGAAGATGCTTTGAATGAAAATCTTCCAAGGTGCAGGAAAGGCTGCTTGATGGAAAAAAGATTGCCTCCAGGAAATACTATGAAATTGTATGTCCAGGAAGATATTACCCTGAGTTCTTGTTGTGAAGAACAGGTCTATATGGTAGCAGTTTGAGAAAGATAGGGTTTGGGGTTTTTTTATTATGCTTTTGATGCTAAATGCTTTTTTTCCCCTTTCCTGTTGCTGTTTCTGTCAAAGTATGGCAAGATAGAAAGTAGCACGAGTAGTGTTTGGTCCCAACACAAGCATAAGTGGTGTTAATTTGTCATTTAAAATGGCTTTGTTAAAATGGAATTTATTTTCATCTGTCTGTTTTCATTTGTGCCATTTATTTTAGCAATTGCTCAACAGAATTCTTCACTGGATCATTTTAATTCCTGTGGGTTAACTAATTTGCTAGTATATTCCTTTTTATTTTGCTTCTCTCCAATACTTGCATTCTCTCTTAATACTGAATAGAAAGATAAAATGCAGAAAGTTCTCCTTTCTCATTCTTTTAGTTGACTATAAGAAATGTCTGCCAGGGGGTGCTGTATGATTGGTCAGAGCTCAGTCTGTACTTCAAAGGTTTAAAAATATTCTTAGACTTTTCTAAGTATTTTCAGTTTGCTTTTAAACAAGGATTGCTAAGCACTCACAGGTTGCATAATGTTTTTGTTGCATAATAATTTGTTACGCCTGTAGTAGAAACATTGGAGTTTGTGTTTGAGTTCCCAGCTTATCGTTCAACCACTGTAACTAGGAAGGTTTGAGTATTGTCCAGAACTTGATTTGTGATGTAGTGGTGCTAAAAATATGTATTTGTTACTTGTATTTAAAAACTTAATTGTTGACTTAAATATTTACTGAATTTTCAATTCAAAATTTATTTTCAACAATATTTAAGGGACTACACGTGGCTTATAAAAGAATGGGAGTTTTAAGGAAACAGGGGCTTCTTACTAAAAACATGGTGTATTAACTTTGGGCAAGAAATGTTAGTGTATTATAATAAAGAGCCTGTCAGCTACAGGCCTATTTCAAGTACACAGAGCTAGAAATAACAAGTAGATATTTATCAATTCTGTCATTATTTAAAAGGGAAAAAAAAGTCCCTTAGCTTTGCGTTTTGTCTCTATGTACAATTTGGTAGTTTTGAGGACTCCATGAATAGGACAGTTCTAATTTTCTGTCTAATATTTTTTTATATTTTCTCTGTTCTCTGGATCATTTGTAATGGGCTGTGTAATGTGACCAAGAACAAGTTCTGAAGAGCTGTGTAGAATGGGGAATACAGATGTCTTGCATTTTCTTAGTCACTGTATTGTTATATAATAGAACTATCAAGTTTTTTGTTTTAATTTTTACTCATACATAGTGTAATGGTAAAAGGAGTTATGGGAATGCTGACTGCAGAGTGCCAGCTTGATTAGTACAAGAGATGAGTAAATGATGTGAAAATTTTATGGCAAACAAATGGCAGATGGATGTTGTCTGTTGACGGGCTCTGAGACCAGTGATCTCTCTTTTTCTTCCCTTGACCTGCTCGCTGAAAATTACTTTCTCATCTCTTTCAGTTAAATGATGATGATGTAAAAATCCTGTATAAAAGCTGTATTTAGTGTCTAGCCATGATAATGCAGTTGATTGATCTTGTGCTAATGAATTATGCAATGAAGATCTTGTGGTCCTTTCTCATCACAGTACCCAGTAACATTGGAACCTTTTGAAAATGGGAAAAAGTCTTACCTTGGAGCAAGATGTGCTTGGGAGATTTTTCTTTGGCATTTATAGATAATACATGATAGTATCAAGCACACATTCTGATACCACATCCACTGATAGCAACCTCTCATGCAGGCAAGCAGTGTTGAGCAGGAGCTACTTCCACCTGTTCTGAGCTCAGCCACTGAGCCTTCTACGCAGCAAACCCCTCCACTCCTCTCCGCTTCTACAATTCTGCCATCATTAAATATTCCACCCCCTGCTTCCACTGCCTAGCACAGTTAGACCCAAAATGTAGTGCATTTAACTACAGAGTACATGTGGGTAGCTCTTGCTGGTACCTCGCAGGGTTGAAGAGAGAATGTGGAGGACCAGGAAGATGTGTTCAGGTCCTTGAAGATTATTTATTGTTAAAGAGACAGCCCATGCTGCATTGCAGAGATGTGATAAGTGCTATAAATGTGAGACCGAAGTCCTGAGCTTTTAATAATATTCTAGTTCTGATAGGCTTCCGTTGTCATTCATTACACATCTTTAATCTGGACGAGGCCTGAGCATGGTGCTTAAACACTAACAGACAATCATTTTGTAAAGCTGTGGGGTTTTTTTTGTTGTTCTTTTTTTTCTTCCTCTCCCAGTGGCTCTGAAATAGTTTTATTTATGACAGTATGTGCATAAAGGAGAAGGCAGAACAGAATGACTGGCGATACTCTGTGGTTTCTGAGATGCAATTCATTTAAGAATGAGTAGTTTGAGTGTAGATGCTATCGTTGTGTAGGGTAGGAATTGTCTGGGTCTTCTATCTGAAAGCACATACTGATTTTCATCTAGATTTTGTAATTCTTGAGCAAAATCAAAGGATATTTTACAAAATACCTTTCCATAGATTCCAACAACAAAACCTCTGGGCTATGATCCAAGAATTTTTTAAACTACAATGCCATCTACTGCCTTACCTCTTTTCTTCTGACTTTGTCCCCTCCCCAGTCAATAAGCTCTACTTTTCTTGCTTCCCATTCTCCTTGGCCCAGGCAACATCAGGCTGATGTAGCTATATTGCATTTGTTTTAGGAAGACAATCCTGTCTTCAACACTGTGTTGTGTCCTTTTCCTCTTCTCAAGCTTGGAATATGCTGTCTTGTTGGAGAAGGTGAGAGTGTTTTTTGTACTGTCATTTAGGACAAATCATCCTTGCACCACAGAGGTTTTGTTTTAGATTTAATGTCAATTGTGGACTTAAACTGTGTATAGGCATTTTTCTTCTCTGTATAGTGCTTATTTTCAAAATAAGTTTGCAGTGGGTTGTTATTCCATGTTCTGTACGCATCATTAACCAAGCACATTTTAAACTTTTTTTAGTTCACATGGTATTTTATTGAACTTAAAACCCCATAATATATTCTTTGTCAAGGACCAAACTTACAGGATGTTTTCAGAAAACTTCAATTTCATCTTTTATTTGTTTAGTGTGGAGCTCATTTGTGTTTTCTAGTTTCTTTTGTCACTTAGTAGAGCAAGACAAAACAACCAGAGCACTAGCCAGTTTAATGGCATTTATACTGGTTTTACATAGATGGAACGTGCCAAAGGCAGGAGTAAGCTGAGGGCAGGCAGCCTTTCATGTGCTATTAGCCTTTAGTCCATTATCTGGGGGGGAGACACAACCATAACATTTAAGGTTCAAGACATTTGATTTTGAGCTTATCATCTGAAGTTGCATGTAAATCTCTAGCAGAGGAAATAAGAAATTGCTGGGTTTTGTTTTACAGACTGGTCATTTATTTCAAAATTGTTTGATCACTTTGGAGGTGTTAGCTGGTTTATCCTGCTAAAAGGAATTGATAATCACTGATAATAATTCTTTTTCCTAAATAATGAAAGGCAATTATTCATCAGTCTCTGCTAAAACAAAATGTGGATTTTACTGGGGAAACATTCTAGCTTCCTTAGCCTAGACTGCGTTGTGCTTGTGCATTTAAGTGTTGTATTACTTAGGTACGATGGTGTCTTCTGCACAGGGGTAGGATGAGAGGGGGCCCAGAGGAGTTGAGATCTCCGTCCTTGAAGGTATTGAAAGCTTGACAAGGTCCTGTGCAGTCCTTTTGAATTGGATTTGCTTTTCGTAGGATGTTGGACTACACGACCTCTTAAAATCCTTTCCAACCTACATCATTGGATATTACTAGAAAACTTTCTTCACCTCTCTATCTGACATTGTACAAGATATGCAAAAAATGCATGCCATGGCATCTCCTGGGGCTCTGGGTCATCCAGGAAAAGAGTCCTTGATGCACTGTGCCACTTCTCCCATGTATGAGACTAGCAAAGTAAGGAAGGCAACAGAGACAAAATGCATGACAAACCTTTACCTCAGCCTGCAGTTGAAAAGTGGTAGGGGGGTACCCAGGAATTGAAAACATTTCTGACACCAGAGGACTAAGCACAGCTTTTCCTTAATCATAATTATTGTGTTGTAGTCATCCATTCTGTAAACATGGACATTGCTAGCCTAATTTCATACATGTTGCCTAGTAAAATGTATACTACTTTGTCAATGACTTGTTTTCTGTCCCAAATTTCCTAGATTTCTGATACCGCTTTGCATTAACAATGCAGATAAGAAGTTACTGTTAACAATTAGATCCTTCAAAGCAAATCTGCAGTTTTTTTCTCTTGCCTTGTAAAGGCAAACAGAATCTTAAAGTACAAGGTTAACTCTGAAAATTGTTTAATTGATGAGCTAGAGACTGAGGACTTAAGCGAATAAAGTGTCTCTCAAGCTTGGAGAGCTTCCTATGTTGTGGACAAAATGGCAGCATAAGTAGCAACCAAGTTTTAGTTAGTGATGATGCTGAGAGGCCATATAGCAGCAGTCTGTAGCTGGCAGGGCAGCTTGGGACTAGCCCAAGTGTCCTCTAGTTTTAATGTGATCCTTGAACATGTATTTGAACTGGTGAACGTGCAAATCATAGAATCATAGAACGGTAGGGGCTGGAAGGGACCTATGGAGATAGTGATCTGAGTCCAACTCCTCTGCTGGTGCAGGGTCACCCAGGACAGGCCACTCAGGAACAGATTCAGGACAGTCTTGAAAGTCTCCAGAGGAGGAGACTCCACAACTTCTCTGGGCAGCCTGTTCCAGGTTCTGACACTCTCACAGTGAAGAAGTTTTTCCTCATGTTGAGGTGGAACTTTCTGTGTTTCAGCTTGTGACCATTACGGTTTCAGGACACCACTAGTATTAGATTTTGGAGTACCAGAAAAACTTCTAGTGTTCAAGTTTTCACGTATAAGCTCCTGCACTCTTGTATTTCTCTCACTGCTCTAGGTACGCAGCTTTTTTCTGAATTGCTAAGAGGCAATGGCAGCAGTGGATAACAGGCTTAGGCATATTTATTCCTATGTAATGCCTACTTTTGATGACTACCAAGGCTAGGCACCATTCTTACCCATACTGTGGCTCTGACCATAAGTACAAGTTCTTCTGCTGAAAAGTTCTGTTAAAAAACATGTGAGTCTTGGTTTATTTTGAGGCACTTCTGTTTAAGAAATTCTTGATGTGTGAGGGGTTTTTTTTGTTTATTTGTTCCTCCTCACCCCCAATTAGTACTAGACTAAAATGATTCTTTGTCTGCTCCCCTGTATCAAGGGTGGTTTTTTACCTCTTGGACCTAATTTCAAGTATAGCAATATGTTGTCCAAATTAGCTGCATTAATCACCTCTGTATGGTAGAAAGAGTTCCTTTCTTGGTGATGGCAGACTAATATACGTTACAGTTTTAAGAAACTGGTATTCATTAGGTTTTAGGAGAGAAATGCCAGCTTTCCTATTACTTTTAGTTTATAAACTTAACTTATAAACTGTACTTAAAAACAGGCTCAGAGAAGAGTTCACTAGGTGATTTTAGTACCTGCAGGGAGAAGGTTCAAAGTAGTAAAATGCTCGCTGTTCCTGTACTTTGTGAGAATTGAAAGTTGTGTTCTGTTGGCTCTGCAGTATTGATTTTATTCATAGACTGTTCTTTCGGCTGTTCCAGTCTTCTGAATCATGGTGATGTAGCTATATTCAGAATTTCATTTTAAATTACTTTTTTCAAGGCTTATGGATTAAATAGGAAACCTGTGCTTTTTAACTTCCATTGAATTTGTGACTTATGCATAGCTCTGCTCTCCTAATAGCTAGATTTTGCATGACTAAATAAGTGACAAAACAATCCTCCCCCACCCCCTTTATGTTTCAAAGAGGATTCTAAAATGATCTGTGGACGCTATTAAGTCAAAACTAATTTCCACTAAATTATGTCAATATCTGCAATTTTTTCATGAACTAAAATGAGAACATGTCATTTTGGTCTCTTAAGCATAATGATTTTTTTTTAACTGAACTTTAGAGAGCACTTCCTTTCTGAATGTGGGACTCTAGATGTGGAAAATACATGTTTGTCCTTTCAAGACCTAGGTGGTCTTTAGACTGTGTTGGATTATGGAACATAAAAATACTGCTAGACTGTCGTGTGGCTTTAAATATATGGGTAAACATAGAGACATGCAATTAAGGTAATAAAATAGTAGCCTAATTTTACAGATATCAGAAGGAGCTCACATGGTATCTATTTACTTGGCAGCAGTCAAAAACAATAATTTTAACACAAGCCACTTACTCTGTTCTCTTCTGTGCAGTGCTGCTTCTTTGCCAAACAGAGATATTTAGACCAACATAGCTTCCATATGTGTTCAGTGACTTGTTATTACTGGATGTTTTACCCATCACTGTTGCTGAACAATACCAGAACTTTGTCACTTAAGAAAAGATGTAAACATCTTGTACTGAAACTTAAATACTTAGTTGTTGGCTTTTTTTATTGATGCTTTTAGCATTGGTGAAAGTGTGGGGGCGAGACCTCCAAAATGTCAACTTATCAATATTTGTTTAAATTAAGTCAATTTTACTTAGTTTAATGCTTTTGAACTATTTTTGTAGGGTTTAGTTTAGCAGCTTTTAAGAGGAACAAGAGGAAGCTGGAATTGGCCGAAAAGGTGGAAACAGATCTTATTCAACTAAAGAAAAGAAGACAATCAAATGAAAAGGTCAGTTCCTGTTCAAAACGTTGCTGTCATCCTAAACTTACAGCTGACTGCTAATACATTTCACATCATACATGATGAGACTAATGCAGCATTGAAAATCACTTCCCCATGAGCATTCGTATGTTTAGATGAGATAATGATAGCTTAGTGCAATTAAAACATATTGCCTTGCTATGTGAAAACCAAACTGTCACTTCGTGTCTTGTTTGTGCTATAAAAAATATTTTGCTCATTTTGAACTGGAAATATGACAAATGTAAACAAAAACAGATAATTATTGACTGAAACATTTTCTTTAGCTTGGGATCTCTGTCACTGTTTCCCACTTGTTAATGTTTCCTGAGCACACTGCATTATGGAGCTGGAATTGATGAAATTTGAAATATCAGGTAGGTAAACATATGCATCTGTGCATGCATCTAGCATTGACCTGGCCCATATTACTACAAAACTATTAGGATTATGTTCCCCTCACTCTTAGTTGAATTTAAAGCTTTTGCTATCATTTGAGAATGTCAACCACAGTATTTGTGTTTACTGTTGAATATGGAAGTATAGCTCATTAAATGCCTGTGCTTTATTTGGGGCCTGTGGGCTTTCAGATTGGCCGTTTCTCTTTTCTTCAGTAAACTGACTGACCACTGCCATATATAGTTGTGTATGTTATTTATATTAACATAAAACCCAGAGAACTGGCAAAAAAGTTTGTTCTCTGTAGTCTGTGCAATTGCAAACCAGTGTTAAAATTAGGCATTCTTCTTTCGTGTTCTTAGATAAGAAGTTTTTCCTATCACAATGCTGATAATTCTATTTTCAAAGAAAAGTCCTGTAAATAAAGTTAGGATAGAGGTGGTTGGGGAGAAGGTTGGTGTGGGGTTTTTTTTGTTCTTTGTTTTGGAACTTTTCCTGTTTACAGGACTTCACATACCTCCATGTGAAACTAACAATGTTAAAATATAACTGAGGGAGGAGGGGTCTCTGTACAGCATTGATGTTGATGTAATAAGGGGCAAGTCAATGCTTGAAACATATGCCAATGCATGAGCTTACCCACCTGCAATTTGAAATTTCAAGGGCTCCAGAGTCATGTGCAGCGCTTGTGGGAGACCCCCAAAGGCCAATGATGGTAGGTAAAGGAGGGCATCAAATAGAGCTCTTACTCCCCGGTAAGTAATACAATACACACTGGTTTTGTCACCTTCCTGGACACATCCTGTCCATGAAGGGAGGATGAAAATCAAACCCTGCTAACAGTGTGGACTGCTTGTGTTATCCACAGAATGTAAAATAATTGCAGCCTTAGAAGAAGTTTAGTTTTCCAAAATGAAATAGAAATGAAAAATAAAATTCTATGAGCAAATGAAAAAAAAAAGTAGAATAATTCTCTCCAATCTAATAGAAAAGAGTCATTTAGCAAGGATGAGGCACATGATGTCATCACAAAAATCATACTGTCAAAGCTGAGCTCTCATGTAGAGTTTAAAAAGAATTGTTTAAAAACCATTTAAATACATGAATAATTAAAAGCTTAATTTTACAAGATGATTAACTTTCATTAATTAAATACTCATTAAATTTTATTTGCTGTGCTGCTCTGGAGCTGCAGACATGTCCCTTTCAACAGACAATGATAGCTCTTTATTATCTAGTTTGACTCACCCGCTTCAACCCTGTGCTGCAGCTTCTCTTATGTGCATCTCTTGCCAGTACTGCACAATTGTTATAAATTCTGGTCTTTTTTTGTGTATGAAATTTTAGAAGTTGGGAGAAGAGCAAGGTAGAAAGGATGATAAAGCTGAAGTTCAGTGGAAATCATAACTAAATGGCCTGTATGAAGAGATAGTATTGCAGACCAAAAAAAGGCTGAAATTACTTGGAAATTTCAGCTGCTGATAAATTTCACCAGCTAAAACTAAATACACAGTTTTTAAAAATTCCTTTTCAATAAAAGTTAAATTATACCAAGATAAAAAAGAGAGGCTGTTTACATTCAATAAAAATTGTAAGGAAAAAACAGGTGGTGTAACTTACTGAAGGACTTTTTTGCCTGAGTAAATGGAATTTTCTCTTTGCTTTATTTTTCATTATTTACCAAACAGAGGATTTGTAGAGGGCTGTGTGGTTGCACACAGGAAGATCCATTTCACCACATTTTGAAGGTGTGAAAATTGAGGTCTTTTAAAAAGTTTTAGTGATGTAGGTATTGACTTACGTAATTAAGGAATAATTTTTCCTCGTGTGAATTAATTAGATTCATAGGGGGACTGGTTATGATGTGCTAATTCAGCCAGATGCCATTCTGAAACTTGAACTTGGACCACCAGTAAGCACAAGAAGTAAATTTTGTCATCTTACCAGAGGAAATTGTCATTGAAAATAGCTTACTGCAGCTCGGCTAAAAGGTCTCTTAATTTCTCTTCTCTTATTACAAACTTTATTTACAGCTATGCTGAAGTTATTTATAAGAGGAGTTGTCCTCTCCTTCACTGTAAGTGGTGCTAAGAATTTCCAGTCACATTAATTTTTTTATAGGTTACTGTTTATAGTGTTCTGCTTGGCCTTCAGGAAGGCATCTGACACCTTTTTCCACAGCATTCTGCTGGAGAAGCTGGCGGCTCATGGCTTGGACAGGCGGACTCTTCGCTGGGTTAGAAACTGGCTGGCTGGCCGGGCCCAGAGAGTGGTGGTAAATGGAGCCAAGTCCAGTTGGCGACTGGTCACAAGCGGTGTCCCTCAGGGCTCAGTTTTGGGACCAGTCTTGTTTAATATCTTTATCAATAACCTGGATGAGGGGGTTGAATGTGCCCTCAGTAAATCTGCATATGACATGAAATTAAGGGGGAGTGTCAATCTGCTGGAGGGTAGGAGGCTCTGCAGAGGGGTTTGGACAGGCTGGAGCAATGGGCTGAGCTCAGTGGGCTGAGGTGTAACAAGGCCAAGTGCCGGGTCGTGCACTTTGGTCACAACAACCCCAGGCAATGCTCCAGGCTTGGGGAGGAGTGGCTAGAAAGGGACCTGGGGGTTCTGGTGGACAGCCAGCTGGACATGAGCCAGCAGTGTGCCCAGGTGGACAAGAAGGCCAACGGTATCCTGGCCTGGACCAGAAACGGTGTGACCGGCAGGAGCAGGGAGGTGATTGTGCCCCTCTACTCAGCACTTGTGAGTGAGACCGCACCTTGAGTACTGTGTCCAGTTCTGGGCACCGCAGTACAAGAAGGACATTGAGGTGTTGGAATGGGTCCAGAGAAGGGCAATGAAGCTGGTGAGGGGTCTGGAAAGCATGCCTGATGAAGAGAGGCTGAGGGAGCTGGGCTTGTTTAGTCTAGAGGAGACTGACAGGACACCTTATTGCTCTCTACAACTACCTAAAAGGAGGTTGTAGTGAGGCTGGTGTTGGTCTCTTCTCCCAAATTACTATTGGTAAAATGAGAGGAAATGGCCTCAAGTTGCATTGGGGGAGGGTTAGATTGGACATTGGGAAGAAATTCTTCACTGAGAGAGTGGTTCGTCTCTGGAACAGGCTGCCCAGGGAGGGGGTGGAGTTGTCATCCCTGGAGGCATTTAAAAAACGAGTGGACGTAGCACTTGAGGCTATGGTCTAATGGACAGAGAGATGGTAGGATGAAGGTTGGACTCTGATTCTAGAGGTCCTTTCCAAGCTAATACTTCTATGATATGTTTGGTTTTTTATAGTCTATTTTACCCCATAAATAACATCATTTAGTCTGAGGTTTATCAAAACTGATTTAGTTTGTATCTAATTTAATATATGTACTGAAGTATGTACACAGTCTGAATTACATGTACGGAATTGGCAGTTTCATATTCTTCAGCTATGCTATTGAGACAAACACTGAACATATTTAGAAAAGAAAAATACATCTGTCTTTGTTGCGCAGAAATACCTGCTTTTCTTTCAAGTATTTTGTGCATTATAATTTTCATCATTGATCATTTTGAACATACCACATGAACTTTTAGCCAGTTCCACCCTAAACTGTTCAGGTGAGGTCAATGCATAGCAATATTTATCATTCACATTACCATTTTAATCACTTTTTCCTCAAATCAATTTTTTAATGGCTGTGTGAAGGTAAATGTAAGTATGGCATTGGCAGTCCTACTGTCTGTCTTTTTCATTCTTGTGGTTTGAACAGGAATTTTAATTTTATGCATTTCCTTTTCTTTAAAGAAATAGATTTTCTGTCCCATATCCATATTGAAATTGTCCTTGATACTAAAACTCTTTAGACTTCGAAAGTACACTTCAAACCCATTTAATATGGGACAAGAAACTTGAATAATTTTCCTCCCGGTTAAAATAAAACCAAAACAACAAAACTCACCTGTGCAATACAGTATGAAATCATTTCCTCTTGAGCATGAAAGCCAGATTGATTCATTTAGTATTTTGTCAGTTATGATACTCAGAGATGAGGTTAGATGACTTTTTTTTTCCCTCATGGAATTTCAGAACAATATTAGGTCAAGAGGGAAGAGGCCCTGTGTGTAGATATCTCTCAGCAGGCATTGGATATAACTGTCCTAAACTATTAAATCCTTACTTAGGGGCTTGTAAAATGATGACTATTTATGGGTTTGTTTTTTTTATGTGCACAAGAAGGAAGGATTTGTAAAATCCTTGGTAGAACTCTGAATTTGTGCAAATGAACATGTGCCCGCTTTGTGTGCGTGTTCTTAGCTACGTTGGAATATTTGGTCCATGATGTGAGGTCTCTTCACATTGACTTGCAGTTGTTCTCATGTAAAACATTATGTAATAGATTATTTTAGGTAGCAGTACTACATTGTTAAAATCCCCAAACCACTTTTGCAATAGAAGTGTTAGTGTAAGTTGTTAGCTGAAATCACATATGGAAGTTGTTAACAGGTATCACCAAGTAATAATCAAGTTTCCTCTGGAACTTGTGGCATTTTTTAAATCTAAGGCGCTAAATAAATGAATTAAATCCATAAAAAAGATAATGGCAAGCAAACTGGATCCCATATAGTATCTGTTGGACCCATATAGAGTTTGGACTTAAGGCTTTGTGAATTTTAGTGTTTAACATCCTTCTTTTGATTGTCTTTATATTAGCTGTACAGGATCCTGTATTTCTCAATGTTCATATGATATGAAGAGATGAAATGTGTGACCTTAAAAGTCATCTCACCAGGTGCATTCTTCCCAGAACTCCTCAGGCACATAATGCCTCTTTGTATGAAGAAGGCAAGGAAGTTCATTTAGTAAATTGTGATTAGCTCTTCATTTACTGGTTCAGAAATCACAGTGTCAGTACAGTTTCCTTATACCTTTTAGTACCAAACTACTCAACTGGTTTATGGTATCATTTGTAAGTGTGTCAAGTCAGTAATGTTCAAATGGGAACAAACATAAAAATAGGTCTAGAATACATCTGGCAATGCATTTTTCCCCCTGGGTATGGAATAGAACTGGTTCTCACTCGTGTTCAGTGTGTTGAGTAAGCATAGATAGAGAATCAGCAGTTATTCTTTTTCTGATCGCACCCCCACCCCGCAGACTTGTATTACTGAAAAGAAAAACAGGGAATTCCTTTGCTTCGGTGATACAGAATTCCTGCAAAAGGTTGTGTGGGCCAGGTTAAAAAAAAATGCTTCCCTTAGGAAAGGTTTCCAGCTTCCTAAGTTGCCACACCTAAAAATAAACCAAGCCAAAGCAAAGAAACTATACCACTGAAGTGACAGCAATTCCTGGTGTGAAAGAGATGTTCTTTTAAAGGAAATAATGGCGAATAAAATTTCCATGCAGCATATACTTTAAGATGCCTGTGGGTTCTTCATTAAAAGAGCTTTTAAAAAAATAAATTGATAATATAGCTCCTGTAGGCAAATATTTTATGGATGTGAGAGCTAAAGCAGAAGATCAGTGTCAAATTGCAGCCTTCTATTCAACATTTGTATAACTATTTGCTCAAGCAGTTTTTCTTTGCTGTGAGATAACATGGAAAACATTGATCTTTACCTAGCCTCATCCTTTTAAAGTGTATTTCTGTTCCTTGTGGGAGCTGCAAGTGTTTGATGTAATATGAATTAAGATGACACAGGTGGCCTTAAATCTGACATTTCCTAACTTGGGTGGACTTGCTTTTTGTATCTGTAGTTGTCTATTAATTAATTTTTTGTTGTGGGTGTAATTTCTTTGTTGAAAAGGGGTAGAACAAAGCTGCATCATGTTAGTTATTGTTCCCTGTATAGAAATCATGAGATCATAGGAAAGTTCTTATTAGGAAGAGCTTTATCCTGTTGCTTAACTTTATCTTTACAACTTGGAAGTGAACTTGCTCTTTTCTTATCCCTTTTGCTCCAATCCTTCAAATTTCTTTTGCCTCTGTTTCTTCTACCTTCCCTGATCCAGGTTTTTACTTTCCTCTGCTTTTTAACTTACTTTTCTTCCCAATGCCAGCTGACACCCTAGATCTAGAGTTTTATACCTCTCTTTTTTCCAAGCAGTTATTCTGCTTTACTGTTAGTCTATCCATCAGTCCATTTTAATACGGAATATAGTTAGTGACAGCTTCTGAGTGTAGAACTTGTTCAGGAAGATCTAGGTCTAAGTGAAGAGAGGAAACTATTACTTTGGGTCAGAGCCAAGGATGACACTCCTGGTTAGGAGTACCAGTTGCTTGAAAAACACTGTAGAAAATAGTGTGGTGCTGCACCGTGGTTTTCTTTTTTCTTTTTTTTTTCCTGTTCAAGACTGGCTCAGTATTAACTCAAGTGTTATCTCTTAAGTGTGGACAGTGTATCATCAGTATGTGTCTCCTAAGAATTGTGCTTGACAAGTGATATATGCCCAAGGAAATTTTAATAGATGATGGAAACTTGATAATTTTCAGTTAAGTATTTGGGTGTAGGTTGGTTGTTTTGGGGTTTTTTGGTGGGTGTGGGGGTTTTTTTTGCTTGGTTGGGTTTTGGTGGGGGTTTTTTGTTGTTTTTGTTTTGTTTGGGTTGGGTTTTTTTGTTTGGTTGGTTTTGTCTTTGTTTTTTGTTTGGGTTTTTTTATTGTGTTTGGTTTCTTTTTTTCCTTCCTCCTTCTGGATTGTTGTCCAGAAAATACAGATTGATATGAGTAGCTTAATATCCTTTGAAGTTATTTGTTTGGCAAAGTTTATGTAGGGCTTTTTTAGTGGAGTTGAGCTTTTATACAGGAAAGACTGGTCAGCTAAAGGCTTGAAAGCTTGTGCAAGAGCAATGTTGTTGCATACTTTGGAGTAGGTCATGGATGAAGTCTATTCATTTTTTTCTTAATGTATGCTGCATGCTGCGTCCCATCAAAAGTGTGTGACTGGGCATGACGTCAAAGTGCCTTGGCCTGGGTTCTGCAGAGAGGGGAGCCTAGGGCAAGCCTAGGCAGAGAGGGGAAAACTGCTCGTTCTCGTAGAGCATCTGAATGTGCTATATTAAGGAAGGGGGAAAGGATGGAAAGATCTAAGGTGAGACAGCTGAAGTGTTTGCAAGACAGTAGCAGGGAGCTTACATCAGGAATGAATGTTGAAAGATCTGTGCTCTTAGAGCAGCAAATCTGTCTCAGAAGCAATGCAAGTGAGGGTGCTTTTCGAGTGACCCCAAGGGAGTGAAGGATAGCTTGCTTCAACCAGGAAGCAACTAAAGATTGATGAACTGATGACAAGTTTGGGAGAAATAATCTGTCCTGGGGGAGATGTCTTTTCAAGGTTTCTATTTATTGACCCAGTCAGGATAACACAATTTTTCTTTACATGGTAAGGAATCAGATGTAGCTTTAAAAATCAGAGTCTCTGAAGGTGCCTTCTCAAAGCTTTTAGGAAAGCCCTTTTGATACGGTATCTTTGGAATGAGTTACTGAGTCAGTTCTTAGTGGGCATTAAGAAAATAGCTTTTTTGGCATTTCTGTCAGTAAAGATGGGCAATCTAAGCATGGGATGAGTTCTGAGATGTTTATTACCTTCTTGTTTGCAGAGAAGTTTTCTTTAGATCCTGTCTGAGACAAGAAAGCCTTTTGGGAAGATTTATAGCAGCACAAGTGGTACAATATGCATGAATAGCAAACCTCTTTTGTTGACCAACCTGTCACTTGGTTCTGTGCACGTTAGTTTGCACATTGCTAGGAAGTATGATCTGATTTTAATATGCTGGTTTTAGTAGTAGTTTCTGTTTGTGTATCCTGCAGGAGAATGACTCAGGAACCCTGGATACAGTTGGTGCAGTTGTTGTTGACCAAGAAGGAAATGTTGCTGCTGCTGTCTCCAGTGGAGGTTTAGCACTCAAGCATCCTGGAAGAGTTGGTCAGGTAATTATACCTTTTTAGTTGGGAATGATTGTTCAGCCATTGTGACACTAAGCAAGAGCTGTGACAGCAAGCTGATACTCTTCCTTCCCATTAAACTCTGAAAGCATCAGCACTACATTGAATGTAAGTTTTGTTTTTAGCATCCTCCATCAGTTATAAAATATTGATAGGTGACAGGTTCTGTAGTTAGTTACCTTTTGCCAGAGCTATGAATAAGTTATTTTCTTTGGCTTAAATGCCTCCTTAATACCACAAATAGTCTCTTAAATGCTTAGAGTGCTTAAAAAATAAGATTTTCATCATTTTTAGGGAAACTATCTTAGTTATTTTTTATATCATCTTGTGGTAGAAGTGACAAAGATATTAAAAAACCACATTGGGTGTAGGCACTCCCCGTAGTTTATAGGTGAGGGAATTTTGAGGTGCATCAGAAATGTGATTGTTTATTGCTGTATACCTGTATTTTTGGTTCACTTTTGCCACTGTTCTAAAGAGCAGTTCTTTTTTTTTTTTAAACGTATTTCAAATTTTCTTTGGGGGTAGCAGAGTGAAAGGGACTTGTTATAAATAAAGAACAGCTGGAATTACTTTGGCTTTTGATATTTATACCTTCATTTTCTTTAAAGTTAGGTTATAATGTTGTACATCTATGATCATCACTCGGCTCTAAAGAACAGTAAAAGATGATGTAGCAAGATGGATTGAAATTATAATATTGACTGTTATGATTTTTTTACTTATCTTTTGTATTAATATTTTCATTTTTCTTGGGTTTCTTCTTTTTGTTGATTTGTGGGTTTTTTAGTGTTATGTTTTGTTTGTTTAATTTCAAGCGAAAGGAACAATGCCAAAACCTGGTATACTTAAATTAATGTGAAATACTCTTCTTTCATTAGGCAGCTCTTTATGGTTGTGGCTGCTGGGCTGAAAATACAGGAGCTCATACCCCTTACTCCACTGCTGTGAGTACTTCAGGTATTTACTACTTTTATAAATATTTCAAAAAGTTGCTATCTTTCTCTGTAATTAGTATACAAATTCCAAATAAAGTATTTCTATGAATGGTGAATTAAAATATTAACATTATTTCCATATACACATTCTACATGTGAATAATTTATTTCTGTATAAATATATATATGTGTCAATACTGTCATCCATGAATTAATCTCCACTGGTTGCTTATATTAGTCTTTGTACTTAACAGCTGTGTGACTTTTTATCCTGTTTAAGAGATTTTGCATTGCACTGGAAGGATGTACTGTGTTTGTTATGTGTTAAGGGACCTCCCCTGTTAAGAAGTGGTGTTATAAGCCTAATACTGTGTTAAACACAGAATGTGTCTGCAGCTGGAAGCCTTCTGTAAAGGACTAAGATAATAAGAAGGTCCTTTAACGTAAGTGTCCCTTGAATACAAAAGTGCTACAAATGGCATTTTTTTCTCTAAAATATACTTAATTACTATTTAAAGTGAATACTTAAGTGACTTTGTTCTTCATCCCCTTTTCCTCTCAAAAAGAAGGGGAAAAAGCAAAACCAAATTAATAGAATAAGTGTCTTGGAAAACATTTATTCAGACATTATGAGAGTAATGTAAGAATTAGGGTGGCTTCTTTTCTCTTCTTTGGAAGTCTTGAGATCCTGGACACACAGAAGTGTTTTGTCCTTGTGACAGCTGGCTGACAGGCATCAAACCCAGCTGTTCTGTTAGTTGTCATGCTGAACACTGGAGATACCAACTGTAAGAACAAGTTTGTCAACAGATCTACTAAATGTAACAGAAATTTTATTCTTGAAAAAGAGTAAAATTATGAGAACCCCACAACCACAAAAAAGCAACCAAAAAATAAGTAGGAATATAGCTTAGATTGTAGTGTAAGATTTGAGACTGTAAGCCAAGAGTGTTTTTAACTTGACCAGAAGGAACAATGAGGAGATATCTGTATTGTTACACAATGCCAAGTGACTATCATAGAACACAGAAGCCTCAAGATGAAGTTATGCAGGAGTTGGTTTTACTTTGCAATTTTCACATAAAAGTAGTTGAAAGGACTGCATTTTATCTCCTTTTTTTTTTTTTCTTCCCTAGTTGTATGAACAGTCTCAAACAAACAAAAAAACCCAACCTACTTGTAGCACTTTTTCTTTAAATGCTTATGTCAGGATGCAAAATTTATGGTTTGGATCACTAATAGTCAGAGTTCTCAGTGCTCAGTATAGGGAGAGATGTAAAAGATCTGCAGAGCTCAGCTTTAGGTAATGTGAACTATGTCCCAAGAGTACTTGACGGTTAGAGTCCTGTTGCAGAAATAGTGGGGGGTGCCAGGTAATGGGGTGTAGAACTAAAATTTGACAGAGGCTGAAAAGCATCAGAAATATCCTGTGTGTCTCTTGAAGTCCTATACCTTTCTAATTTCCCCTTTGTTTAAGTCTGTCCTGCACTGGTGAAAGTTTGTGTAGATGTACACCCTTAAGTTCAGTGTTAGTAATAGCAAGTGTCCTTTTTAGCACTTACACAATGGAAAGTTCGACCAAATGCAGAAGTGTCAGGAGATCTTTCTACTCAAGGAACAACATGCTGATTCTAGTTCAGTAAATGCTTGCCTATGTAAGCAAACATATTTAAATATTGCAGTCTTGGGGATAATAATAATTAGTGAGTAGTAAGTCCAGTATTAGAGACTGTTTGTGGGAAAAGCCAAGGACACCTTTATTTAATTTTTAAAGACTGTTTACAAAGCCAGATATTTGAAGTCTGTGTTAAGTACCAACAGTACACTTAGGAGAGATGTCTGTGTTTAATGATGGCCTTAAATAGAAGCCTCCTTTATTTATGCTGGTACCAATTTTATATAGTGCTAAATAATGTTATGCTATTTGTAACTATTGCCTATATATATACATCTGCATGTTTCTTTAGTTCAAATCTTTTAGCTTCCATGACATTACATTAATACTAATCCCAGTTAATTGGAATAGACTGCTGGCGGTCTATGAAGCATGGCCATCTGTTTATTGAGTGATTTGAAATTCAGGCTAGCGGTGTTTAATTAAATTCCCGTTTCTGGTTTTCCTTTAAAGTATGTGTGTGTGTGAGAGAGAAGGAGAGGGAGATAAAAATGTTTACAGGAAGTGAGAACTCTTCTGTAATCAATACCATTTTTTTTTCATTTTCTGAAGCTCATAATGTTTTATTTTATAATGTAACTTATGTTTAGTGCAGTTTTAAAATATATTTATGCTTGACTCTCAGTTAAAATATGAGCATCCTACAGTGTGAGCCATGAAGTTAATTAAGGGGTTAGAGAGATGGAAGAATTAAGTTATAGGAAAGGTTGAACGAATCAAACTTACAACTTGACTGGATCACAACAGGAGATGGGAATGGGGTCACAAACATCTGCAAATATTCAAAAGGTGAAATTGCCAAGCCTAAGCAAGAAAATAATATGTTAACATATATCATTGTTGGATGAAATTTTTTGAAAATAAAGGTACTGCATAGACTCTAAAAGATGCCTTGGTTTGGAAAGCTGTAACATTGACAATGCTTCTTAAGAGAAGGTAAGAGCTGTTACTTGGAGTACCTTAAATCAGACTATTTGTAATAGTGGTTACACCCTTCTCTTGTAGGTATCTAAATTGGTTTTCTGTGGATATATATTTAAAAAAAAACCCCAAACAACCTAGCAACAAAAGCAACTTGCATGTGATGTATAAATAAAAACTGTATGTGCATGTGGGTTCATTTCATGTTTCATTTTATGTACAGGCATATACACTTGCATGTAAAAACTTTTAAAGTATGTACATAAAATAACTGAAGTCAGTTTAGATTTCTGTGGTTTTCACTCTCAAGCCATGCAAGTTTGTTATATCAGGCTCTATATCCTGTCTTGAGAAAGGATGTTCTTTGGCATTAGTTTCCTACAAGCAGTTTTTACGGGCCAGGTTTTGTAAACTCTTTTGATTTCATACTTAAGAAATTTCTCGTCTCTTAGGGTTCTGGAGGAACTGATCAGCAAGAGATTGAACAACTGGGTAACACCTCTGGTGTGGGGAAGTGAGAATTTGGAATAGTAATTCAGAGTACACAGAATAAAAACTTTTGCATGTTGAAATCCATGTGGAATTTGCAAGAATGTCAGAATGGACACACTGGGTCAAACCAGAGCTCCAGATAGTTTGGTGTCCTGTTTCAGATAGATGGTGTTTGCAGGTCTCTGAGGAAAAGTACAGGACTGGGAAAAACACTTCCACTGTGTTGTCCAAACTTATAGCAGTTTGTGATATTGGGACTTTAAGCTGGAGATATCTTTGTTTTGAGTATATCGGGATTGCTTTCTCAAGATTTCTCATTTCTTTTTGTACTTAAATGACCAGTTATTTAAATTTTGCTTGGAAAGTTTTTCCCATTCCGTGATGGATTACCTTCATAGAAGCTTTCTTGGAAATAAATATCTTAAATGTGACAGTAACACAGTAGGTTTTATTCTTGATTTTTTAAAAATTTTGTTCTAAAATTCTTCTATTGAAGCTTCAGTTTGGGATGCATCTTTCAATACATCCTTCATACAAAAACAAAAGGGGGTGGGGGAGAGACATCACTGTAAAAGTACTTCCAAACTTGTGTAGCTTTCTTTCACTGGTTATGTATTATTTGAAGACATGCTTTCACATCTTGATCTTCTGCTGGCCATGTGGATGCTGGCAGGCTTCCTGCTTTTGCATGTCTAGGGAGGATTTGGTATTAGATCTTATGCCTTTAGCAAATTATTTCTCATATTTTTGGCCATTTATTGTGATTTTATGTTGAATGTGCCAAAGATGCTAGTTCTGAACTTGTTTGGGCATGACTTCAATGTTTTGAATAATATTTTCTTACCTCTAACAGTCTCTTGGCTTTGTCGTTTTGACACGCTGCACACTGTCTTTTTTTTTTTTTTTTTTTAATGTGTGTGTTTTGGTGTTGGGTTTTTTGTTGTATTGGTCTGGTTTTGTGTTTTGTTTTTTGTTCTTTGCTTTTGGTTTGTTTTGGGTTTTTTTTGGCTTTTCAAAAGTTACTGCATAGTTTGTAAAAATACAGGATATTGCAAAACTCATAGATCATGGCCATAGTTTAACAGGGGGTGGGACAACTGTAAAAAACAAGTGAAGACTTTCTAAAGACAAGATAGGGGACATGGTGGAACTCAGGAATGACTGAATATAAAGGGCCTTAAATACAGTGTTTATTCTGTAACTCAGTCTAAAGTTCAGTTTCTTTGTAAACAAGTTAAATCTCTGATATTTGGGTATCCATTTTTGGAGGCATTTCAACATACAAACTCTATGCTCTATTACAAGTAATATTACTTTTAAAAGTATATGGTGGTGAGATTTTATTAGTGATGGAAGGATAAATGTTACAGGAATTCTGTAGGTATCTCAAATCCAGTATTTAAGAAATTCACAGAATATTACAGTTGCAGTCATAGCTAAGACACTTGAGCAACCTTAACTGTGACATCTAACAACATAATGTAAGTGCATGCAAGAATGATGGTGGAAGCTTGTTAAATGATATGGGTGTTACCAGTGACCTTTAATTAGTATAAAACTAAATAACAGCTGAACTGGTTTTTTGGATCAACATAGAAGCCAAACCTTTGGTTGTTGAAAGCTCACACATTCATGTGTCCACATGGTTGTACACACAAACAAAACAGCGTTCCCTTTAAGCACCCCCAGCACCTCCCCCCAAAAAAAGAGTCCCAAACCACACTCTAAGGCCAGTTGGAGCTCTTTAGTGAATGTTTTTTGTTGGTATATGAATGTAAACACAGGAAGATGGGTATTATTTGGAGGGAAAACATTTGTGAATAAAAGCAAACCACAGGAGAAACAATAGTCGATTTTTTGGCTGTACTTTGAAAACATTTCCTATTTTTTCCCCATACATAATAAGAATGAAAGACTTTGTGTATAGTTTTCTCATTGAAAATAATATCAACTGTGACGTTGACTCTCCTCCTCACTTGGAATATCCATGATGATTGTGCATATTCATCTCCTAACTGTGCCAAAAGTAACACTAATGGGGTAAGAGGCAGCTGGCTTTGTGCTTTTCCTGCGATGTAAGTTGAAAAGTACTAATTCTCTTTAAAAATACAGAAATTTCAATATGAAATGTAAAGATAAATATAAAATTATAGTAACAGCTAATGCAGGAGACTTTGAAAATGCAACTATGAGTGGAATTTTTGAGTGGAAATGCAGAAACTGTCAAAAAATGTGTTGCATTCCTTTTAGTGTCTTTCCAACAGCAGGTAGCAGGAAGCACGCTTACCTGTTTTTTGTGCATGGGTGGTGTGCTTTGTGTATGTGTATCAGCCTTTGAAGCCAGCAAACCTTTTAACATTGCATTTCTGAAGACAGGCCGAAGGTCTTACATTATTTACAAAATGCAGAAATTCTGTAACACAATGCTGCAAAATCTCCAGCTTTTATTAGAATCTCCTCAAATGAGGAGAATATTTGATCCAAGAAAGGTACTGTTCTAAGGAGAATTTTAAGGGGACCTCATTATGGCTTATAAACCTAAAGAAAAAGGAGTAGAGTCTTTAAATATTTTGAACTCTTTTAGAAAAAAAAAAAAAAAAGGCATCTTAACATAGATCATTTGGCTTCACAACTGAGCCCAGAGTTGTGTTTTGTTGAGAAAGTAGCAGGGACATCAGATTTATGGACACAAACTGAGGTCTAGTTGAGGATTCAGTCTGGGAAAAGTCCTTCAGCCATGGATTGGTTTTCTCCCCTGCCCAGAGTCTATTTCTGTCAGTGAAAATCAGATACAGGTAACAGCAGTGTTTTAGGAATACATGCAGAGGCTCTACATGCTCTTGTGTAAATGAGCAGAACATTTCTGCTTCCCTTAACAATTTCTTGTGTTGGTGAATTTACCACGATCTTAGACTGGCTGTTAAGGTCTCTGGTCAAAGCACTGGCCTCTGTTCTCATAAAGGGATTTTAGGCATTACATCAAAATTCTTTAAAAGCTGTGTTGGATATATATGCATATATATGATATACTATTCCATGAAGTGAAGAATAGCACACTTTGTTTTCTGAAGAATTACAGAATTGTTTAGCTTGGAAGAAACCTCTCAAGATCTAGTTCAGCCCCCTGCTCAAGAAGGGCTCTCTTATTTTCAGTGCCCTTACTAATAAGGAAATAAGTGTATTTGCTTTGCCTCCCTCTGCCTTTTTCTACTTAGACTTTTCCTTTTTGTTCATATCTCTTCTTCTTTCCATTCCGTTGTGTGCCTTCCGGATGCTTTAGCTCTATGAGCTAAACAGGCAATACAGAATTGGAAATTATGGAGAGATGGGTTCTGCATGTTAAATTGGTTATTGACCTGTGCCCTCACCCAGCATTTCATTGTGGAAGCCACTGAAATGTAGATTCTTACATGAGAACTCATTCTCAGCAGGAACTACAGTGATGTGCAAATCTGTGGAATAAATATTTTTCAAGGAAGCTTTAATGCCAGTGAACTGACTTGTAGGGCTTTTACTTAGTGATCCCCACAAAGGGCAGTTGTGGCTGCGCTGTGATCCAGTGACTGCTGGGACATGGGCAGGTGCCATTTGTCTATCTGCCCTGCCTTCTTTTGAGTCCATGCTCCAAACATCCAGAGGAATTTTACATCTTGCTTTGTCTTGCATCCTGTGGAGACTGTGAGCTACACTAAATGATAAACATTACAATACAGTGAGTGAGTTTGTAGAAATATGTATTATCTCTCAAAATCAGTCTGGTTCTGTAAGATGTGGGGAATAATAGGTAACTTAATGCATCACAGATGAAGCAGCTGCATGTGGAGAAGAGTTATGTCATTGTTACAGTGAACCAGAGGGTAGAGGAAGAAAGAGGTCTATCTCCAGACAGATGAGTATTTACCTCTGAAGTGAATGTTTCTGTCAAGAGTTTAGCCTTTGGGTCCAGATGCTGTTTAGAGGCTTCAGTGCTCTAGCATGTGGTGTCTGAACTAACTCGTTACCACCAAAAGGCAGTGTGGAGAGAGAGGAAGCAACAGGCAGATATGATTTGTGGGAATGGTAGTGTTAAGAAGCAGTCAATTAAATGCAGTACTGCAGTGTTCAAAGCTGAGGGTTCTCTGTCCACAAAATAATCAGAATGGTTGGTTGAATTGCCTCCAGAAGGGTTGTTTTGAAGCAAAGCTGAATGGATGCAACAAAGTGCTTATTGTCTCTGAAAATTTTAATTGGACTAAATGTAATACACTGAAAGCATGAGGCTGCACAGGCTTTTTAGAAGTGGCAATCTCCTGCAGAAGGCCCACTGCTCAGAGAGCAGTGTGCTCATAACCTGAGGCAGCAGCTAGCTGTGCAGCACCAACTCCTCCTCTGAATGCTCTTGGTCCTGTTCTTGTTTGCCATGCTTCACCCAAATGGCTTGAAATAGCTGCGAGGATACAAAGTGAAAAGGAGGCAGCAGCAAGCTGAACTTTTATGTCTGAAAGGATTTTCTGTGATTGTGAGAAAATCGTTGTATACGTTTAGTTAGCTAACACATCAGCTACTATCTTATTTCCTTTCCTCTAAATGTTATATGACAAAAATGATGTAGTTTGGAAAGGTGTAGTACTTTTACAAAGGGATCAATAGCAGCAAAGCTTCTGATGAAGGCCTAGGCAAAAAAGGTTTGCTTTTTCCTTTTCAGTTTCTTTCAAAATTTCTTAAATGTAAAGCAGAATGTAAAACACACATCCTCTTTATATATTTTTCCTTGATTCTAACCTCTTTTGGTAGTATATCTGAAATTCTTCTTGTTCAAAATTGAATAAATAGCTTTTTTCAGTCGTTCAAGTTGTCTGTCATCTCCTACTATTTAGAAGTGAAGGGTTCGTTCGTTTTGCCTATTTTAAGTCTTTAGCCTTTTTTTCTTTCCTTATCTGTCAAATTGTAGAACAGCTGGATGTGTTGTTCTTCAGAGTGATTTTTACTTTATTTTTGCCTATATTAGAGAGTTAGCTATAGAAACCTTTCTACCTTTCTGTAGAGAAGATACTTTCTCTGGATGTTGAATTTGTCTTTTGTTATCTTTGAATCCTTCCCAAATTTACCGAAGCTACAACCTTTTGGAACATTTCCATTTGCATATTCTTAGTAGGTGTTCGCTAGTTTGGAAGTTCAATCTTTTAAGAATTTTCCATCTGCAACAAGAATGTGTTCCATTGATCCCTCTAGGATCAATGCTTTATGAATGGGACAGGACTTTGTTTGCAGGTGTTCTTCCTGGCAGCAGGTCAGTAAGTTAAAAAATTCCCCCGCTGTACGAAGGCAAGATTCAGCAGCTGATAGGAATACAAAAAGCTAAAAGTTATGCAACCTTAATTTAGTACTGTAGTGCATTATGCTAGACTGTAGCATTTAATCTCTTTTCAGGAATAGGTTTAAAGTTATTTTAATATGAGACTGACTATATCAGTAACTGACCAGCCAAATATTTGTTTTGTACTGTGTTTTGGGTTTTTTTGAAGTCATTGGCTTACAAGGTTTTAGTCAGCTCTTTCTGTAGATGCTGGTAATGACAACCAGAGGTTACTAAAATACAGGTTTCACTGTGTTCCCATTAGGCAGAACTAGAAGTTATTCAGGAAATAAAGCAGAAATTATAGGTTTTCAACTTGCTAACTGATAGGACCAGGTTGAAACTCTGCTGTATGGAATAGATAATGGAACACAGATAACCTGTAACTTCTATCTTCGGAATCAGAAAACATAAGAGTCATACTTTGGCAGTGGAGTAAACTAGATTAATTTCTCCATCCTCGAATGAATATGAGTAATGCAAGTTTCCATTTTGTACTCCTTTAAAAGAGGTTCTGACACTTTGTGTTGAGGTACTGTATGTTTCAATAGCTAGACAGGCCCGGCAGCTTGTCAAGGCTCCATAAGCTCTCTGCTTATGGCTTGCAGAAAGAAAGCTAGATTTTCATTTCTCCTTCCATTCAACAGGAGTCTCTTTCATGTCTGGAAATTGAAAACGCGTGTTTTTCAGTGTGGTGCATGGATGTGTGTGTGCCCTCTGGCACACCTGTTTCCAATTTCCTGACTTGAAAGCATCTCCCATCAAAAGAAGCAGAAAAACAATTTCTTTTTGACATGCTGCTCAGAGGCCCTTGCTTTGCAGAAGGCCTTCCTTTCGTTTGCCATCTTGGTTCCATTGGTAGAACATTGTAAGATGCAGAGCACGCATTGTATGGGATGTTCAGCTTATATTGTGCTGGGCTCTTTCCCCTCTTGTTGTGGTTATTTCAAGCATTAGAAACCTACTTGAGAAGTCGCTATGCTGAGGAAAAACACAGTAATGTAATCTGTAGTTTCTTGCATGAAGCTCAAATTAAGGACTAAAGTCTATAGCAAGTTAAGGTTTGTATAGGGCCTATGAATTAAGTTATGTATTAGCATTTGGGACTGAAGGTTAAATTAAATTTGAAATATTATACCTTAGATTTCTTACCTCTTCTTCAAAATAGCATGCAGTGTAAATTAGTAATTCAGTGTTAATAGTCGAAAATTAAAGATGATTATACTCTTAAAAAACAACCAACCAACCAAACCCACAAAAAAGCCCTGGTAATTTGACTGTTGTGAAAATTGTGCATAGGCTACCTACAAAATTACTACAGAATAGAGCTATTAACTAAAGACTACTGTTAAAGATTATTTAAGAAGGAAAAATGCAAGATTTCAAGCTCTGGCATAAACATTACTTGCTTACTCAGTTCAGCACTTGACACTTTGACAACCAGTATCTGGATTGTCTCCAGCTACCGTCCTGCAGCATGTACCTATCTGGTGGGTGGTATGCTGTTGAATTACATGGGTTTCAGTTGCTGATAGGCTAAATGGAACAAAACAGTCAAAGACTTAGAGCTTAAAAAGCATTATGTGCTAAACAGTACTTGAAATGGAAAGACTGGGCCTGGCTCTACTGCATAATTTCTATTACCGCTTGTCATTTATCCACTCATAAAACTTGCCTTTGCTAAGTTTTGTTCATTACAAATGTGATTAGGTATAGGCAGAAAACACTAAAAAAAAATCAGTCAGGCTATGTACTTCTGTGCCACTTTGTGGACTATAACAAAAAATAGTCTTCAATCTTGAAATGGCTTCATAAGGTGTGCAGTCCACAGTTATGCTTACATAAATATGCTTATATGTTTCTTGTACATATATTGACATTCAGGTACCAAAGAGTTGCTTTCTTGGAGTACTTGCCCACTACTGAAATTATGAATGACAGTGAAAAAGTTATTGTCATTTGTCAGCATAGTGACAAGTTTCTGCGATTGGTTCCTGTCTTTCTTTCCTTTGCCAAAAGGCATTTATCTGACTAGTTGTACAGTGCTGTACAGCATAGCAGTTACTACTTCTGGACTGCCCAGTCTGGTTCGTTTATCAGCAATATCTGGTGCAATGGAGTGCAGGAACAATCATCTTGCTGAGCTCCAAGCTAGAAAAAATAGCTGTTGGGGGTTTTGCGTTTTTCTACGCTGTTTTTGGCTGAAATAGTAACTTGAGAGAACTACTGATACACATATAACTGTTATGTTACATTAGGATAACAGAAGAAAAAGAGACTAGGAAAGAAAGAGGTTGTAGATTCCCTTCTTTTTTTTCTTCTGGGGATATTTTAGGAATCAGTGAGGAGCATCTGAGTAGGAAAAGTGGTATTATTCTCAGAAATGACACATCTATATACCCACAGAAGAGCAAAGTTATATTTCACTCTTGGTCAGCTTTGCACTTTGAAGGAAACACTGCCTCAGAAGGTGTATTGTGGCATGATCTGAGAAGATAACGTGTGTCTGAAAATCGGTTCTGATATTTTGTGGGGGATTATCAGGGGTTTACTGTCTCATCTCCAAGTGGTTTTCAGGCAGGGTTAGAAGCTTCTGGTTTTCGGGAGGACCTTTTTGGTTGAGTTTGGTGGTTGTTGCTGTGTTTTAATTATTCTTCTCTTGTTCTTGTTGTTGTTGGTTTTGGGGGGATTTCTTAATTTGTTTTGATTTTGGTTTTTTTAGGTTCTGGTTCCAAGCATGTTAGTTTGAGTGCAAAATATGTAGTGTTATGTTTTTTGAGCCATGTCTTTCATTGCTTCCCTTGTCATAGGAGTCTGTTGCTGCCATATGCCTCTGGAACCTTTAGGGATCTTTTTTTCTGAAACTTCTTTCCTCTTAAACTCAGAGTTTAGAAACTTGCATCAAAATGACTGTTCTTGCATGTATGTATGTATTTTTTTATCAAAATAGACAATAAATTTTCTGCAGAAAAGTTGCTCATTTCACCAGTTGTGATCCTAGAGGAGGGCAACTAATTGTACTTAACCTCCGCAAACATGGACAACAGTACTTCCAACAGTAGTATTTTTGTTAGCACAGGCATTAGGAGGAGGCAACATGGTGTTTGCACAATATTACTGTGTTAAGAAAATAATTTGTTTACTATATGAAGCAGTTATTTCAGTGAGTAGTACTAATTTAATCCAGTAAATTTTTCCAGATAGTCATCTCCATTTGAATCACTCTTGCGTGAAGGCTTATGGAAGCTTTGGTCTGTCATTGCAGAGCGTTTGTTTCTGAGATATAATGAGCTTCAGATTACTGAAGAAGTCATCATTTTAACTGGGAAAGGATAATAAAGTGATTCAAACTGTTTACAGGAAAGTTACTAAAACAAGTGCATTTGAGGCTTTAATGTAGAATTGAAAAATTCTTATTAGGAGTCCTGGTTGGTTTGGTTTCAACGTTATTCGGTGACAAACCACAAACTATAATAACATGTACAGTTAAATATGGTATAATGTGAGATAGTTAAGCAAATGAAGCAGATTTACATTTTCATCAGCCTATATGCATGATTTGGAAATGCCTTAAAGTAATTTTGACTGAAGTTGCTGTCTTAAGTCATGTTAATAAAACTTGATTGGAAGTTGGCTGATGCTGGTGGTTAGATTACAAATGAATGGAACTATAAATTTGAACCCACAACTTTATATTTTACGTTATAAATCAGATTTCAGTGCCTGTGGTTCTGTGTACGTGTGTCTAGCCCTAGCATTATCTACCATGTTCTCCCGGTTTGAGACTGTAGAGACATACAGGTCTGCTAAACCTGCAAGACAGTTCACAATCTAGTATTTGGTTCTCCCTCGAGATAATAGGAAGGGCAATTCTACTGGAGTAATTAATAATTTTTCTTGGCCTTTATCTGGTCAAAGTACATGAAACACTGCTTAGTTATTTCTCTCGTTCAAAAGTAGATGTTCCTGCATCAGAAACTGCAGTTACAAATTTTTCTTTTCAAAATGGGGGATTATTTTCCTTGGTTATTTATCCCTGCAGATTGCTGGCATGTTATGTTGAAAGATTTTTACATACACTGCCAGCAGCAGTCTGTAAGTTTGCTGCCTTAAAGGTTGACATAAATACGACAAAAAGCAATGACTTTGTCAGTGGGGATGTAGAGATGTGTGATGTGTTAGTAGAGCTGCAAGGCTGCTTTCCTTGTGGTTGATCCTGGATCACATCAGTGGACTGCAGCTGTTCTTAACCCATATTAAGTTTTCTCTCTCTCTCTCTCTCTCTCTCTCTCTCTTGTAGCAGACTTGATGTTATGGGAACTCTTCAATAAAATCATTCTCTTAGGGGAAAATAACTATACATCATGCTAAAAAATGCCTATTGTCTTTCTGATTCCAATTTAGGAATTACTTAAAAGTTGTGAAGTACTAACATCTGGCTTTATTACTAGATGCATAGGAGATGCATAAGCTCACTAATTTTTTGTCTGATCTGTTTGATTCACACAATGAATCCAATGCTTCTTATTCACATAGAGTATAAATGTTACATTTAGAGGTGTTAACAGGTTGTTTTCAAGAAAAAATGAACTTGCTAAATTTTTCCCAGAGCATATGTTTATTTAGTTTTGTTCTTTACAGCATAAATTAATAATGATTAAATCTCAGTTATAAAAAAAATAATAGCCATGTTGTGATCTATGGGTAAAGTGCATCTTGCAGGGATTTTTTCTGTAGATGTTACTTTTATCTTGAATAAATATTAGATAGCTCTTGATTCTTTTGTGGATAAAAGCTCTCGAGCACAGAAGTAATGAGGCAGATCATCCCATAAACAGCTGTTGAGGACACTGTATTGTGGAAGCCTCTTGATTATATCCTAACCAGGACACTTTTCTCAGTATCGTGAGAGCTTGACAGTCTCAGTGAACACACTTTCTTTTCTTGTGCTCTCAAAAGCTGCCTCCCTTTGCTGTGTAATTGCTGTAGTATTTCAGCTCTTTCATTTTCTTCTAAATCAATAACTGTTTTTTCCTCCCATCTATTTGCTATCCAAATGATTTCTTGTCTTTCTGTTATGCCAGTTACATGTCAATTCAGTGCCAAAGTACCCCACTTCAAACCATTCAGCTTAACTGATTTGTATTATTCATGAGACTCTGCCCATTAGAAGGAGTACATAACTGATGACTAAGCTGTCATTTTGATGATTGAAGATACCAAGATTTTTAAGAGAGGTGTGCACAGTTTTTCTGCAGTCTGGTCTCTGGTCTTACTCTCTGAGATTTAATGCATATATAATTCTCCATAGGTGGTGGTGGTTAAAAAAATATCTTAGAAATGAGGGGTGAGGAGTCTTTTTTGTTTTGTTTTGTTTTTCCTCTCTGTGTCTTTGAAGAACAGTGTTTTTAAGGTTTGGGGGTTTTTTTGTTGGTTTTGTTTTATTTTTTTTCTTTTAAGGGGAAGGGTGTAATTGTGTGACAAGCAACCAGAGGGAGATACTTGGGGTAGGTTGCCATGATAATTAGGGCTTAAAAGTGATGGCAAGAACAAGAAGCCAGTCTGTGAGTAGCTCGAAGACGCAGCAGTAGACCTACTAGATGTGTGTTTATGCAATGTTGCGCTCAAACCAGTGCGCCAAACTCAGCTCATTGGGAAGCACAGGGATGGGATGCTCAGCAGGCTGCACTGGAGCCAGTTTGGGTTGAGTTTGTTTATTAGTTCTTTCTTTGTGCCAGATCTAGGCTTGGCTTCGTCCAGATTTGCTCAGTTTTTCTCTGTTCTGGGCTTAGGGCTTCCAGTAAAGTGAATGTTATCCATGGAGACTGAGCTGCCTTTGTCTGAAGCCAGCTTAGGTCTGATGTCTTACCAGCTCCGGCCCTCTGCCATGTGAAAGCAGCTAGATTGTTTCCAGCCATAAATTATCACTGGAAGCTGCGTAGGTGTATTTATGTAGTTCTGCACCTGAGCTAATAAATCCAGCTGGATTATAGCAGATATTTTTTTATGGAGCCATCACAGCACTTGCATCTTGTCATTGTTAATGAGAAATTTGCTAGAAATATATTAGATACTTGGGAGTTGACTGTATTTGACTTTCCTCTATATTCTGGTTTCTAATGCAATTTTAGGCCCTAGTATACTCTGAAGTTACAAGTCTGATCAAACTGAAATCACCTAAATTTAGATAATTTGGAATCATTGTCATGGTACAGCTGTTAAATTAGTTACATTTATTATTTTTTTCCTGACTTGATAACACATTTCAGGTTAATTGGTGCTTGGTTAGACCTCTTCTGGCTGCTTCATTTATTTCCTTGCCATTGAGGAAACATGTCAACTAATGGGACACATGGCAGTAGAATGACTTTTGTATATTTGTAGAAGGTATGACCAGTGTGCTTCCTTGTCCAAGGAAACTTTGACCCAGTAAACATTCATGGGAACATTTTGACACAGCTCTATGTCTCACAGTACACTACAGGAATGGAAAAGCAGCAGGTGTGAAAGTATTCCTACAGAGGAAGAGTAGTGCTAATGACCTGTTTGTCTTCATCATCAAAAATTTAGGGGACAGTTACAGAAAGCACTGAGGCATTAAGTGGTTGTTTGCTGCAGCTTTTTAGTTTCTTAAAGAAAAACTTAAAAATTACAGGAATTTTTGTTAGGAATCAAATGAGCAGCCACCCTGTCAAAAAAGTGTAGGTAAATTCATGTATTCCTTTCCTGACAAAAGGCTAAATTGGATGGATTAAAGAGAAGATTCCACTGTACAAAAGAGTTACTGTGGTGTTCACTAAAGATGATCTTGGTTTGAAGAGTTGTGTCCAAGAATCATTCCTGTGAGAATTAGTAAGTGGAATCTTAAAGATTTGCAGGATCTGGATAGAGATGACAAATCAGAGACAGTCTCACTGTTTCTTCGTACTATTTCTGTTTCTTCTTTCTGCACTTACCCCTTTTTTTGGTTTATGACTTTGTGCAGTAGAAATTTCAGGAAAGTGGAAATAAAAACCTGCTGACACAGTTGAATTTTTGTGACTCAGTGTCACTGTCTTTAAAAAAAAAATATATATATATATATTTATAGCAGAAAGCTTTCATTCTCATGTGAATCTTTGTTTGTTTGCTTGTTTTTGTGGTTGTGATGTAAGATGAGTTGTTTCATAATGATCTCTATATTTTGATTATTCCAAATCTTAATATTTCTTTAGGTTGTGGAGAGCACCTTGTCCGAACCATACTGGCCAGAGAATGTTCATGTGCTTTGCAAACAGAAGATGCCCACCAAGCTCTCTTAGAGACTATGCAAAACAAATTCATTGGTATGTATATGATGCTAATTGTCTAAACATTGCTAACATTGCTTAAAAAGAATTTAACCCTATTAAATAAAATTAAGATACTTATTTTTGTGATTTCTGTTGAAACCTCACTTTGCAGTTGGCTTCAAATTTAGTATTGTCTTGCATCTAAAAAATGTTAAACTACGGAAGAATATTTTAGGAAATCTGAAGGAAAACTCTTGGAAATATCTCAATTGTTCTGTGAGTCATAGAATACCCAGGGAGGTTTGAAGAAAGAATTTCCTGCCTGAATCACTAGCTGTGGTGTACAATTGCATATTTTAGAATTGGTGGTTTAGGAGCATTAATAAAAATTATTCATCATGTTACCCTTTAAAATGTAATAGACCTCAAAACCAACCACTGCATGTTCTAATTAAATGCTTTGGATGGACAGATTTTGGTTTGCTATTTACATGATGAAATAGATTTCTTGAAGAAGTGAAGTAGACTTCACTCAAGACTGTTTTAAGCCAAACCAAATTTTTTTTCCCCTTGATTTGAGAGGATTATACTTGTCTACTTATACATGTTTAATTTTTTGTGACTATAGATCTTGTTTTCTTCAAGTTATAACCATAACATGAATGTGAAATTACAAAATATCTATATAAGCTTGAGCTTTTGAAGATTACATAGGTAACATCATTTTATAAGTATTAGTCTGGTTTTTTTATATATATATGCCAGAAGCCTCATTGTATATTTATATATGTTCACTTGCACTGCCTTTATAGCCCTTAAAATTTTTGAAGCTTTAGAATCCACAGACAATTTTGACCTTTAAAATACCACGTGGACCAAGGAACACTTGTGTACTGTGTTGCCACATTTCATTTTTATGCTATTGTAATTAGAATTGAAAGAGGGACATATATGCATACCTTTTGGGGGCCCCGGAGCCATTGCCCTTGGTCTTGGCAAGTAATGTGTTGCAATTTCTTTTATTTCTATTTCTATGTTGAGTCCAGATTAAACTCTGCTTCTGACAACAATACATTGGACTATTTGAGGGGAAGTCACCTTCACATTGGAAAACTGTGCTTGATAATCTGCTACTGTACTGTAGTCATTTCTAGGTGCTGTAAAAAGGCAGAACAACATAATCCTGGTATGTTCCCCAGATCCAAGCAGCACAAATATACCTTTATTGTATTTAATCACTTATTCCACTGTATAGTGGCACAAAATTAGTTATTTATTAGGAAGAACACTTAAAATAGCTTCACTGTTTTGTAACAGTGCTCTGAAGGTGGTGTATGCAAGTGGCCTAACTTCAGGAAATTCAGATCTTTAGTCCACACTTGGAATTTATTGTGTGTTTGTGGTAGGAGTACTGAAAGCAAGAACAAATGGTACATGTTGTTACGCAATGTCACGTTAGCACGTGTGCACACCAAAATAGAAAGCTACTGCCAAGGTAATTCATAGAAACTGGCTGATGAGACCCCCAGAAGATACAGAACTTTTTAGCTGAGGTATCTCATTGCTTTGAGCTTTCTGGGTTTTCTTTTTAACTTTTGGTATCTGTTAGGAAAAATGCAGTTTTTCTCTTGCTCTTTAGTCCAAATATATTTTGCCATTGATTTGCGCAGTGACTGTTTCTATTTTATCTGGCTGGTATGTAATAGGTACATTGTATTCTTTTACTGAGAATGTTTGTATTGGATGTAAGAACCTACTGAATATTGCTGAAGTTTTTGTTATACCTGAAACTATCAATCGCAGACAAAAAGGAGCTGCACAGACAGAGGTGCCAGACTAGCAATGTGATGTCATATTGCCTTGGGAGAACAGACTAAAACCAAAAAAAAACAAGGGAAAGTGACAAGAATGACACACAGACTCAAATGAATGCTTTTCATGGTAGGAAAATTTAAAAAAAAAAAAAAAAAGTGGGTTATAATTCTGTTTTCAAGTTTCATGTTTTAATTAGGGATAAGTCTGTCTTGTATTTTCAGGAACTTAACACCGCAAGTTTTTGTTGCCTGAGAAGCAGGTATGTGTATTATCTTCTCAGTTAGGGCAGTGCTGATGTGGGAAGAAAAAAAAGATCCAGCCTTTTTTTTTGTGTTAAGTGCTTAGATTCTGTCTTTTGATTAGAAAGCATAAAATCTGTGAATGAAGACTGATTGAGGAAAACCTCAAAATCCAAATACATCTTGCTGTTTGTATGTGATATTTAGTACTAAGTTTGTAGCCAGTAGTACAGATCTTGAAAATTCTGATGGAATGCAAAGTTACGTCTTGCTAATATAGGCCAACAGCTGAAAACATGAATTGCACTTAAAACGACAGGCTTATATTAAATAGTTGGGTTTTTTCCTGTGAATTTTCATAGATGATGTGCTAGTTGATATCTCAGGATGTATGGTATGATTCAGGATTTCTTACAGTTGTGAAACAATAGGATAAAACAGGCTAATAGCCTACTTGCTGATGGCATGGAGTCTTTCCTTGCAAGCCTTTCTTAAAGCCCTATTTTGTGGTCTTGTCAAACTTTCTCCAGAAATATAATGGACTGAAGCCAAAAAAAAAAGCTTTAACAATATGGAGCTAGAATGTCTTGTCAGAAGCCAAAATGTGTGTTACTTGTATTGGAGGGGTGAACAGCTGATTTTGGCAGTTGCCATCAGATTGGTGCTTCCTGTTTACAGAACTCTCTGAGGCTCCAGAGAGCCCTGGGAATCCTTCCAGCTAGGGAATGCCTGGCTTAAACAGTGAGGGCTGTTCAACAGCAGGTGATGAGCAAACTAATGGCAGATGTGCTTCTCTCATCCTTTTTCAGAGCCAGTTTACTAGGGATAAGGCACAACTGATGGTTAAACTGGAGGTGAGAGAAAGTATATTTAGAATTTCTTTTTTGTAAGTTGGTTTGATAGCTTTAGTCAAAGACCACTAAAGGCTTGGTACGCAGTAGAAGAATGTTGTTCTATAAACAAATACCTTGCAAACAGAAGAACAGAGGATTTTGTTACTCATCATTCCTTTCAAAGGTGGCCAAGTTTGTGGAATGCAGACTTAGAGTAAATGTTTATGTCATCTCAGTGGCGGGAAATCTGGGTTTTTAACAGTGGCAATGTTACAAATTGTCCTTTAAAGCTTCCTACAAAGTATTAGAAAATCATTTGAAAGACATAGTTAGGATCTGATATTTGTTCTTTCCTTAGCAGAACTCTTAGACTATTCTTGTATTTTTAAGTTTTGCTTGAGCTCACACATGAGCAATGTCTGCAGGAAAGTAATAGAGGAACGATAACACTGACACTTTCTTGTTTAGAAATTTTGTGTCAAATACCTCTCTTGGGAGATAGCATTTGATCTGTTAGGAATCACAGACTGTCAATTTCCCAATTATGAGTTATGCTTTTTTTGGGGGGAAAAAAAAGCTTCATACTTCATAAACAGTTACAAGACTGCCAGTGACTGTCATTGCACAGTGTTACTGTGACTTCATGTTGTGATGTTGCATAACTCTATGCATTGCAGTATCTGTTGTGGTTTTGTAATGGGGGAAGCATGTTATGGAAGCATTATGTTTCCTCCATGACATATAGGAAAAGATTTGGGAAGAGAATGAAGCGATCCTGAAGTTTCATATAACCTGTTTTATCCATGTTTATAGTTTCACGAGTTTGTATTTGGTGGTAGACAGAATTGAAACAGCCTTTTCATTATCTATCCATCCAATAAAACCATCTCTAAACCTGACACGATGTGCTGATGTTACACAAGGGTTTGCCGAGGTCCTGCCTGTGCTTCTCCTTGTCAAAAGCACTGGGATTTTATTGGACAGCGATGTCCTCAGTTATTTAATGTCTTCAAATCTGACCTGTTAAGTTTAGGACTACAGGTGCTTTTTTTTGCAGCTTCTTTAATAATTCCAAACAGATGCTTTAACTAACATACTTACTGTGAAATATAAAGATCTTTGGTTTCAGACTGCTTGCACTTAAACATTTAACAAATAATGGTGCATGAAATTAAAAGCAGGTTTCATTTAATGCTTATATATTCCTCTAATGTTTATTTCAACTGTTAGCTTGAAGTTTAGCGGAATACGTAGCAGAAGCAGAGTGGCAAACAGCTTCATTTTAAACATGTTCTGTACACAAGCTGACAAAGTCCAGTGGCATAGGTGATAAGAAGTCTTGATTTCCCTCACACTGCAGCACAAGAAGGTTTAGAACTCTTTAGCTGGACTCTGTGAAAGCTGGGGGATGTAAAGCACTTAATTGGTTACACCACGCCATGGTCAATGTTTAGACCAATGTTCTGAAGACTTTGAAAGCTAATGTAAACAATGAAGCTACTAATGGCTTCTCTGCTATGGAAGAGTATGAATATAAAACATCTGATGAACAGCTGGCTAGGCCTTCAGCTGGGTAAGTGTAAATAAAGCACTTTTTTTTACAGTTTAGTATCAACTCTGTTCGAGAATCGATCTGTCCAGTAGCTGCAAACAGAAAAAAAGCACAGGATCAGAAATTAACGACTTGTACTAATCCCATGCTCTGGAGGAAGCAATCTTCATCATGGGAGCAGTTTCATTTACAAGAGATGTAGAAGGAAAAATGTTCTTCATTTGTAGCTGTATTTTCTCCAATCCAATAATTGCCTTAATACTTGTGAACTCCCATGTTCTCTGTCCCTGGTCTCTGAACCTGAGTTTGATGTTCAGTTATGATTGCTCTTGAAGAACTTGATGGGATCAGTGAATGTGGAGTTGTTATGAAGACCTGTTTGCTTATTTTCAAGAGACCATTACCGCAGATTAATAATGTACAAAATATATAACTAAAAACTTGATAATGCTTTGTATATGCCAGATAGTAATAACAGAATAGTTGAGCTTTGAAGGAGGGAAATGTCTTTTGTAAAATGTCATTTTTTCACTGGGGGAGGTAATTATTAAACCAAAACTATTGAAATAGGTTTTTTGTTTGCTTTTTCCTACCCCTTCTCTCTGGTGTGGCCAGTCAGTGCTAACATTATTAGTTAATGCTGTAGTTGAAGTTTTGCTCTGGATTTTTCATGCCAAATTCTTCAATGGTATGCCAGTGTAACAGGGAAGAAACAATGAGTTTCGTGAGACTTAAAACAGTATTAAAACCCCCAGGTTTTTGTAATTTTGTCATTAGCAAGCCATTGGATCAAAGATTTGCTTAGCAATTCTATTTTATTGCAATAGAAAAAATATTTTTAGCTAGTAGGCATATTTTATTTAACTATATTTTTAATTGTATGGCGAGATCTATCATTCTTAAGCATACAGAGAGAGAAAAGGGTGTAGGAGTGTGGGAGCCAGATTACTTTTTCCTTCTAATAGGTTCAATGATGGATGCATACTGTTTATCTCTCTAGAATCTTGCTTAACATAGAAATACTCTTTTGTGTTGTTGTGTTAAAATACAATCTTTAGCATAATTGTTATCCTCAGTAGTAAGTCTCCATATCCAGAAATAAGTCTGTTTTAAAAAAAAAAAAGGTAATGTGTATGAATCCCTCTTTGAACTTTTTAGAATTGCTTTAATTGGAAAATAAAATCCATTCTCTGTTTTAAAAATCAGATTCTAAGCCAAATTAAATACACACTGAAGAGCACATTCTTTAAGGGAGCAGAAACAGTCTGTCTGAATTTACTGCAAAGTAGAATACCATAATATCATTACCGTAAGCAACTGTTTTTTACTGGATCCAGTTAGAGGTTGATACCTCACAACTTAGAGTGGTGACTTGGAGGCACGTGCCGTATTGTCACTGATTTTGCACTGAGATGGTTTAGTTGAAATGGCTGCTGAAAGAGGTTGGAATGGATGAGAGTGTAGTCACAAAATTTGCTTCTGGTGACTCTGTATGCCAACCTTGTGCAGAAGTGGGGAAACCAGTGGTCTGTGCAAGTGGCATGGGTGAGAAGATTGTGAGCTGTTACAGGGGTTTTGCAAGTGACTGTTCTGGGTCTTCATTTGCTGCTCATGATTGGAGGTGACAAGAAAGGATATATTCAGACTTTCTCTCCTTTCCAGAATAGTTTTCATTCTGCAGCTGATGATAAAGTGGTGTAGAAGAGTAAAAGTTGTCTCTGCATTGGTCTTGTTTGTTTTGGTTTGTTTGCTCTTCTGTGTAGCTTTCAGCTGACAATACTCAATCTCACTAATTTCTCGCAATGCAACTGTATCTTGTCTCAGGCTCTATTGCTATGGCTCTGAACCATGGCTGACTACAACAGGAAAGCCAACATAATCCAACCATTTTCAACGTTGTCCTGTAGTGTGTTGCTTAAGGTGCTACAAATGAGGATAACCTGTAGGTTCTGGGCTTTGATGTTATACACTTCTGGGTAAGGAACTCTGTCTGTCTGTCTGAGGAGAGAGATAATGCATCCCCGTCTTCTTTGCTTGCATATGACAAACTTTTAAGACATTTCCTGGTTTAACACTCCATTCAAATTAACCATTAGAAGTCACTGTAAGCCAATTTACTCATCTCTGTCTCACCCCAGATCTACTGTCATGGTCAATTCTTAGAGTTAGTGTGGTAAGATGTGGCCTCTTTCAGCATAACCCAAGTTTGTCCATACTTGTAGGACCCAATCTGTGTTATTCTTAAATAAGTCAGCTTATCTGGTCTATTTTACAAGAGCTGAAGTTAAAACTGTACTTTATCCTGGTTTTATCATTCTTTTATGATGTGCAGTGCTATTAAATTAATCCTCTTGAATTTTCTAGTGGCAATAATAGTAGAGTGGCAATGTACTTCAGCAAAGGCTGGATTAGTACAGTCAATTTTCTAGTTTTTGAGTGTTTAACATGAACTTCAAAACCTTTGAATTTTATAAACTGGTAATAAAGCTTCCATGGTGCATAATCGCTGAAGGAAGTAACAATTCAGAAAACAATTGAGTATGTATTTAGGACAATAAGTAGACAGCATATTCACAGTCAATAAATAATTACTGGTTTTGCTGTCAGAGCTGGGATTCTCATGAGCATAGTTGTGCACACATGGGCAGAGCTTCTTTGGATGAAATTGTAAGCTTGAGACTTTGTCTTATGTGCTTAAAGCTTAGGTTTAAATTACTTCTTTTTACCTCTTTCTAAAAAACTGTCACAACACATAATTTGAGTGATTACTTTTCTTACTCTGTATTCCACTGAAGAAGATGAATGTTTTGTTATTGCAAAGAAATCCCTACCTAAAATTGAATGAATTCTGATGAAAATGTAGCATTACATGTTCTGCTGCAGACTCTTTACATGGAATGAAATATACTGCCAAGTCTTCTCTTAAATTTTGAAGAGAGCGAGCTTAGCATGTGCAAGTTTTTCAGATTATTGAAAATTTGATCGGTGATGATGGCACATAGTTGTCAAAATACTTGGAAAATGAAGAAATAAGTGATTGGTTTATTTACAGACTTTTCTTTCATCTACTCTTTCCTGAGTGTAGGAGGAAATAAAAAATGTTGTCTGGTTTTACGTGCATTCATACAGTGTCAGCATTTTAGTATTGTCTTAAATACACTCTCTCCTTTAAATATTAATTGTTGGCTGTGCTCTGCTCAAGTAGAACATTTTTAACCATCCTAATTGAAGAGTATTTTTCCCTAGAACCTTGAAAGAACCTTTCACAGGCCTTGAAAAAGGAGGAGAAACATTGCTTGTTAAAAACAAGCCAAAACTTTTTGCAATGACTGTTCACCATGGTATGGCTTTTAGCCTGAATAATTTATGCAACTGAGTATCAGATTAGGTCTGCAGACCAAGGTCAGGTTGTCTTTGAAGTACCTGAGTTTCTGAAGTAAAGATTAAAGGATGCACATCCCCCATGAAAAAAAACACATTTTGGTGGTGGTTTTTTGTTTGTTTGTTTTGGGTTTTTTGTTTGTTTCTTTTTTGTTGTTGTTGTTTGGTTGGGGTTTTTTTGTGGGTTGTCATTTTGTTTGGATGGGGCTTTTTTGTTTTTTTTTGGTTTTTTTACTTGCTTGCAAAAATCAAACCACATACTTAGCCAGCACTTGGTTAATGCAGTGAAAGTATAAGAGATATACTTGGACTCTTAGAAAGCAGGGAGTAAAAGATTTTGATTTGAGTGGTAAAACTCTTTACAACTTCCCAAGAATTGCATGGTAGTTTTACCTTAGTTTTACCTCTTAGTTTTCCTTACAGTAAAGCTTGAAGTTGGTTCTTAGTGGGTTTTTGTTGTTGTTGCTATTTGCATTAAAGGAGTAATTTTAATCATATGAATAGCTGTAGGCGAGTTGAAGGAGGCGGATGAGTAGATCTGCTCTAAAGTTGTTGTGACCAGCAAATCATTTTACAGTGTCTGTACGCTAGATATAGTATACTGATTTACTTAAAATAATTTAAAAGAATTATGTGAAATGCTTGTTGAAATTCAGCTTTAAATATAGCTTTAAATACTTGTTCAGCTTTAAATCACAGTGTATTGCAAATGTGTGACGGGTATCTTCAGGCTTAAGTGCAAGAACTTGGTTAATTTTGTGGCTCAAGACATTTTGAATCATTGGTAAATCATACAATTGTTTCCACATTTCAAACTATAGGAATCTCATTTCCAATTACTAATGAGAAAAAGAGTACTTAGATTTGATTCAACTAACTTTAAAACTTTGCCAGCTTCTGATAGAAGATGTTTTATATCATATGTCTTAAATTAACAACAGAAAAGCCACTGTAAAAAAGTAGGATGTGCTTTGGCTTTTCTGCTCATATTCATAAAACAGCAAGGAATACAGCGTATAGCAGTTTGATGATGTTTCTGTACAAAGTACTTTAAATTGGGAAAAATGAATAAACTGTAAAAGTCAATCAGATTTACTTGATTTTTTTTTTCATATGCAGCCATCTTTATATTAATTACAGTACAGGGGGAATTAAATATTGAGACATGGGCTTTTTTCAACTTGACACCCAGTTTTCCATTGTTACATCTTCCTTGATCCATGAACCAAATGGTTTTACACTCACAAATGTTATTTCCAGTATGGTTTTTCTATTGCGTGTAGCTCTATTTCCTTTTTTGTTTACTGGAATATTAGATTACAATTTAGAAAGTTACTCATTAAAAACACTAGAGAAAAATAAACCTGATGCTTTTCTAAAAGTACTGATTGACCTAACAGTCTTTTCAACTCTTACTGACAAGATTAAATAGGGGAAGGCAGGAAAGACAAAAAATAAACCACACTCAAGAAGCTATTCTGATTACAAATAATTCTCTCCAACAATTTTACGCAGGTTCACCTTTTCTAGCCAGTGAAGATGGTGTGCTCGGAGGTGTGATAGTTCTTCGGTCCTGCAGGTGTTCAGCAGAGCCTGAATCATCACAGGAAAAGCCAACTTTACTAGGTAAGAAATTCTTATTAATTTTTGACTGAACTAGTTCTAGGTGCTAGCTCAGAATGAAAGATGAAATAAAAACTGCCTGTGCATGTTTGCCATTGTTCAGAGGTCAAAGAGAAAATAAGAAGGAATTGGAATTGAGATGATAAAATTCTACTAAGTGAAATACTATTAGCTTTGTTCTCTAAAACTGTGGAAAAGAGCATTCTTTGTGACTTGTTATTTCTGAGCAGAATTGTGACTCAGAGGGGTGTGTGGGATCCTTCTAAAACCATGGCATAAAGTAACAGTTGCTTGTGGTGAAGCAGCATATGCTCCTCATACAAAGAACTGCATTTTTAGCAAGGGATAACGCATATGGCTTTATGGCTTTTCAGTGGTTTATATGCTAAAATTGCTATCTGTTCCTATTCCTCCTTTTTGCAGGACAAAATGAGAAAATTTGGAGGATACACTTAAGTTTGGAAGAGAACTTATTTTATGGTTAGAAAGTTGGGTTTTTTTAAGCCCAAGAAAAATCCATTCTCATAAGTTGCAGTTACTATTTGCATATGTAGAGAGCGGGAGTACTTTGCTCTTTATGTTGAGAACAACAGAAAACTTTGGCCTCCATCGGGAGCTGACTTGTTCTAAAGGCTTGGAGCTTTATAGCCCTTCAGCCCTGTTTATGTCCTAGAAACAAGGTCCTCATCAGCCTCACTGCTTTATGGCAAAACAAGTGTGTTATAGTAAACTATTGTGGTGTTTGTCGTAGAGAAACAACTAGGAAACTGAAGACCGCAGGCTCCTATCAGAGGTGGGCGGAAATAAAACCAGTAAAGCCCATGTTCCTCTTCGAAGGCAGGGGTTTGGGATTGAGGATGTATGAGTTACTTCAGCATCACTTGTCCCCTCTCCTTTCCTGTGGTGTTCCTCAGATGTGGGCATCTGTGTCTGGTCATGCTGTGTACTTATATATTGGGTCACATGGGCCTGTCTAATATATATTTACGTTATGCTACTGGAATTAATGTGTTGTTGTTTTTTTTTTCCCTTGCATAATTCCCTGCTTTATCATTGTTTCCCCAAGTGTTTTATGAATTGCTGTCAGCAGCATTACAGATTTGAAGTACCTCTTTTTTTTTTTTTCTTTTTAGATCTGACATGGCAAATTTGATCATATAACATTGTGTGTTAAGTCAGGTCATAAAATCTCACGTGGTAATTCTTGTATTGCATAATTTCCTATTAATCTACAGACTGTTGTTTAGAAAGACACCTTACCTTTTGTTTTAATTTATTACTATTCTCCCACTCAATCCTAACATTGTGCCACCAGAGTTTGCTGACTTACAGCCAGCCTGGAGTAGCATGCAGAGCATGTGCTAAAGGTGAGCCAGCAGATATATTCTGCATGACTGGCTACCTCACACAAAATGCAGTACTTTTTGTTGTCTTTTCACTGACTTCCAGCATGCTAGTGTCAAGTTACTACAGTTGGGGTTTTTTTTTTCTCATATTACACCTTGCTGGTTTTCTTACTATAAGAATCTTTAAATATCATGTACGACTATGTTTGTGTTGGTCAGTGTGAGTCTGGTCATACCCCCCCTCCAGTCATTCACATTACTAAGTAGTTTTGGTCAATACGGTTAATAACATTCATGTTTTTCAACCCAAAAGCCAGAGTTTGTGGTTTATGCTTTTGGTCATAGCCATTCTGTTGCTCTATGGGTGGAGAAGACCTTTAAGTCATCAAGTCCAACCATTATCATGCTCAACCAGGGCCACTGCTACACCATATCCTTAAGCACCACATCTAGATGACTTCTAAATACCTCCAGGGATGGTGAATCAACCACTTCCCTGGGCAGCCTGTTCGAGGCTTTGGTAACCTTTTTGGTACAGATGTTTTTCCCGATCTCCAAACTAAACCTCCCTTGGCACAACTTGATGCCATTTCCTCTTGTCCTATCAGTTATGACATGTGAGAAGAGACCAACACCAACCTCTCTATAACCTCCTTTCAGGTGGTTGTTGAGAGCGATAAGGTCTGCCCTCAGCTGCCTTTTCTTCGTACTGAACAACTACAGCTCATTCAGCCACTACTCATAAGACTTATTCTCGAGACCCTTCACCAGTTTCATTGCCCTTCTCTGGACCTGCTCCAGCACCTCCATTATCTGTCTTATACTGGGGCATCCAAAACTGAACACAGTGTGACCTCACCAGTGCCGAGTACAGCGGAACGATCACTTCTTTTCTCCTGCTGGCCGCACTATTCCTGCTGCAGGCCAGGATGCCACTGGCCTTCTTGGCCACCTGGGCACAGTGGGCACTGCTGTTCAGACAGCTGTCGATCAACGCCCCCAGGTCCCTTTTCACCAGGCAGCTCTCCAGCCACTCCTCCCCAAGCCTGGAGTGTTGCATAGGGTTGTTGGGGCACAAGTGCAGGACTCAGCACTTAGCCTGTTGAAGCCCATGTGTTTGGCTGTAGCCTATCAATCCAGCCTGTTCAGGTCCCTCTGAAGAGCCTTCCTACCCTTATCTCATCTTGTCCTTACAATTTTCCTGTATGTTTATTTTGCTCTTACAAAGAACCAGAGATGTAAGACATAAATCCTTACAATTCGGGTGATGGTTCTGGGATTATCCTTATGGACAACAGTGGAATTTTGGAAGGCTTGTATGGGAAAAATTTTTAGAAATAGCTTTTGTATGTTATATTTTTGTGAGTTATTACTTGAATACCTTGTGTTTTTTGAAGAAGTAGACTGTCAAATAGACTTTGACAATCATCTTACTCTTGTCTTTTAAGTATCTGAAAGCTGTGACTAATTGTGACTCCAGAATCAGGACACGGGCTGCTAAATATACAGAAAATGTTACAAGTTTGATTTACAGTTTTCAGATTTAAGAATGGAATAATTGTGATATTATTGATCTAGTGGAGAAGCATCCTACAATATCAATTCTATCCCTGAAAATGAAAATACAGGTTTGATTAATATCAAAGTTTATCAAGTTTAACTTAATCTTCAAGTTCTTATGTTTGGAAGTGAGAGAAATATTTCTGTTCATTTAATGTTAGACATTCATGTAAGAAAGCATTCCTATTAAGGAACATTTGATATTTTTTCCTCAAAAATTAATAAAATCTCCATATATCATACTTCATAAGTGGTTTTCTTTCCACTGAAATAAGATCCACGTAGCACAGCTTATTCTAAAGAGATTTAAAGATTTTTTTTTTTTAACTATTGGAACAAATTGCAAGGAAGTGATTTATTAAATGGTTAAATATATGTTAAATGTCTTCAGATAACTTTGTAATTTAGTATTTTCATTGTAATTTCACTGCTTGTAATAGCTAGCAATTACAGTGTTTCATGCCAGTACGTGCTGCCTTTGGTGGGCAACGTAGAAGGAGAGCATTATTAAAAACTTTAAAGAATATGCCTAGAGTTATCAAAGGCAAGGTAGTAACATTTAGATAATATTTGGCCTAAACTGTTGCCCACCTTCTCAAAATTGAAAGATAAGATTAAATTTGTCACCTAAAAATGAATGCTTTCCCTGACAATTGAACCTTTAGGATGTTAGGAAGAGGTTGGCCTCATCGAGCTCAGTTACATTGCACTGAAAAAGCTTTTCACTAACCTTTGGTGGTATCAGTTGTGAATCTATTACGGGGGAGCAAAGTGCATACCTAAATGAAGTTCATTTTTCTTTTATGATGATATCTACATATCTGTCACAATCTTTAAGTCTTGCTGGGATTGTCTAAACTTTGATCTTCTCCTCTAGGTTAATTGCTATGCAAGGATAAATGGTTCAAAGGATAAGCTTAGTCAGCATGCTCTGACCTTCATCAACCATAGTAAAGGAACATGAGGATTAGGAATTAATAAGAGCTATGAAACCATCTAATGATTCTTTTTGCAGTATGCTGAAGTCTCTCTCTAAAGAAATACCTGGATACAGCTTTTCATGGCATCTTGTGTAATTCATGTGAGACTCCTCTAGTACAGGGGAAAAATTTATACTTCAGCACAGTTTTCTTAAACCTTTTTCAGTATTCTGTGAAACACCTTGAATTGTGATCAGCTACTCTTTCTTTCCCCTCCCCAATGATATACTTAATGAACACAATGAAAAATGGCTGTGACACAGAGCAGGAAGAATACAGTGTGGCAATTTATAAAGCTCTGCTGGATAGGAACTAAACATATGAATAATGGGCTTTTTGCCTGACTTTTGTGTTGCAGCTAAGCAGGAGTGTGTGTGTGTGTATATATATACAAAGATACCTTTGTGTCTATCAGGGAATTAAAGCTCACTGTAATGGGCTGCTTAAACAATTGATGAATCAGACCACTTTCAAAATTCAGACCCCCACCTTACAGGATTAACAGGAGTTAACAATAAGCATTAGCAGTGGTTAGTTTGCTTAGTTATTATCACTAAAAACACTGCAGTTGGTCTTTAACAATATCATAAATTAGCTGTGAGTGTACTGTACCAGAGAGCTGATACTGTATAGCTAGTGCTAAAAGTCGCCGTGATCAGTCCTGAGAGCGCTTTGGTAGGGAAGCCAAAATGAAAAGAGGATCATTTATTCTCTGTCCTCTTTTCCTCTGTTCCCTTTGGTGCTCGTTACTGTCTCCACAAAGAAAGGGGGTGACTGCATATGCTCTTCATATCATTCAGCATTATTTTGGAGTCAGGTTTTGCTCTAATTTTGCCAGGCATCATTTTTGCTTATTATGCAGAGCAACTCTGCTTCCATCTCTTCTGCTTTCCTGCTTCTGCAGGATTATTTTGCTTTCACCAACTGTCTTTCCTGCATGCCCTGCATCTTCAGTTCTCATCTTTCCTTTATCCTACTGTTGCAGCTAAACCACTGATCTCCACTTACCCATTTGTAGTCACATTATGTATACGCTAATGCTCAGTTCTGTGGAGGAAAATGCTTGTTACTGGTTATTCTGCTGATAGTGTTACAATTCTACCGAATCCTTGTATGCTCTCTGGATTTATGCTATTGTCATGTGCTTATGGCTGGGTTCAAAGCAAGTGAATGCAAATTATATCTGCTTCTACTTTATGGGTGGAATAGGCCTCCACTTTAAAAGTTGGTCCTATCTCTTAACTGTAGTTGCAGTTGATGTATTTCACATCTTGGAAGCTCCAGCTCATTGAAGAAACATTTTCATTCTGGATATTACTCCTACAGTGTGTGACTGCACGTAGTGCAGGACCATCTTGTTTGATAGCTATTTCTTTTGAGATTTGAATTATTTTGGTAAGTAGTTTTCATTCTATATGGGGTTTTTTTTTGTCCTTTCCCAGTCTATATTTAACACTGTATTTGTTTCTCAAGAATCCAGTCTTGTTAAATTGCATCTCCTAATTGAAACCAATGCATTTTTTGTGATTTCTTGCATTTTCCTTTATAGTGGAATTTCTGTGGAGCCATACAACAGAGAGCATGTGTGTAGGATATATGTCTGCACAGGATGGCAAAGCTAAGGTAAGCCATGAAGAGTAGATCGTAATATGGTAGAATGAGTGCAGAAGCTAAAGAGAATATGAGATAATAATAATAATGAAATATTTAAGAAATTTCCATTTTTAAGAGAGCAGAAAAAGTAATGGATGCATAAGCAGTTAAATGTATCTATTGATTGGGCATTTCTAATATTTTTTTCTTTAATTGCAGCAGTTAACCGTACGCTATCATATGTATTACGTCAGGAAAAGGTTCCACAAACACATTTCCACTTCCTCTGCTGACATAATTGTATTTTAATAAGTTCAGCTTGATTCAGTTGTAGTGACTGTTTAGGATGGTACGGCACTTTTAATGGGCATGTCTTCCTTCAGCTAAAACACTTGCATCAAGGAGAAAGGAAGATGAGTATAAAACTTCAAGGTAGTTTCTAGAGTAGCTTCTGTGGTAAACCATTTGGATATTAACATCCATGGTTCTATTAGTTTCTTGGGGTCTCTCTCTCTCTTGTGGTTTGGTTGGGTTTTTTTTGTTTGTTTGTTTTTTTCCTGGAATGAGAGAAATAATACGCTATAACTGGGTTTAGCAGTGGAAACTGGGAAAATTCTTAACATGAAACAGTATGGATTAAACAAGAGAATGGGAGCCACCTTCTCTTAAGAATATAGCATTGAAAGGAGGAAAAGGCAGGTTTTGTCATGTGGCAACTAGAGCATTTAGGAGTGAGGTGTTTGGACAATGAGAATGAACATGGGAGAAGGTGCGAGCAGAGACAAAATCATAATTTCTGTGGACTTTATAAATGTACAGCCCATCTGTATTCAAGTCTAGGTGTGAACAATCAGAACTGATTAAAGGAGGTGACAAAAGTGGGTGAAAGAGCTAGAATAAGAAGGCCATTCCCTGATATGGATAAATTAATGGGGGAGGTGGGGGTGTTTACTAGAATATTTGCATATATTAGAGGAGGAGACAACAGCCAGGAAATTTGAGAGATAAATGCAAAGGAGGATGTGAGCAAGATAATAACAGAACATACAAAAGTAGGAAATAGACATCAGATATTTTAAACATCAAGAATGGTGGTTGCAGGGAATAAATGAATTCATCCTCAAGAAGTAAACTGTATAGGGGGGTAAAAAAAAAAAAATAGACAAGAATACCTCCGAAGGAGGATAAAAAAAGCAGCTGGTGGAGGAAGTCTGGTAGAGGTGTTGTTGGAGTACACTCTTCCATGGTTTTTATCGAGTTCCTTACAGTTAATTATCCATTGAACAGGGTGTGCTTTTACTTGTTTTCTTAATATTTATTTTAGATTTGTTAGAAAAGAGTCCAAATTCAAGCTAAAAACTCAGACTGAGCTGAGTGAAGCTAAAGCAAGCTCAGGTACAGATGTTCTAGTATTTGCTAGTTAAAGCCATTATATTGCATCCACGGTAAAATAAGAATTACTAGAAGGTGCAATGTTAAGTTATTGCAGTGTGCACACCTGCCACTGGCTTACACTGCAAGCTCAAAAGCTGTTTCTAAGGAAATAGCATTGTTTCTTCCTGGCAGTGTCTGTCTAATTAATAAATAAATGGTAAATATGAAATCTGTCCAGTAATGAGTACTAACATGACAGTGCCATGCCCAGAGATGTTTTCCTACTCACAGTTGCAACATTTGACATCTGGTGTGCATTGTTTTCATACTGCTGGTAAATTCTCCAGCTGGTAATCTTGCTTGTGCTGACAGACACAGCTGCTCTTCTCGGTTCACTCTTAAATTATGTTTTTGACCCTCATTGAAGAGTTAATCCCCCTCCCTTTCTTCCTCCTTTGAGTCTGTGGCCGCAAATGCTTTCCAGAGAAAAACCACAAATGCTTTTGCTGCTGACTTCTATTGATCAAAAAAAGTCTTCTGTCATAAAAGCTGGAATTTTATTCTGCTACGGTTAGGGCTAAGCTATAGATGGAAAACTGGGCTTGAAATAGAACACAATGTATTACAAGTGAAAAAAAAAAAAAATTCCTTTTCTTTAATAGAGTAACTGTTTTGGTACAATTAATTTTGAGTGCCTGCCATGAAAGAATAATGGTATAAGAATTCATAAAAGTATAAAATATCACTTGTTTATGAGTACCATAGGAAAATGATCAGGCAGCAGCTTGTAGAGTAATATCTTGCTTTCCTGTTTTTCTAGGATGGTAAAGAGCTTCACTTTTTCTTTCTTTCATCAGTGTAGGACTCAAGTTTTATTCTTAAACCAGGGGGTTGTCACAGTGGCTGATTTTTGGCTGGTTCAATTTAATGCACATGAAAACATCATTTTATAGCAAGACTTTTAGAAAGTGAGAAGGCTTTTGTGTACTGTTACAAATTAGACTGATACTAGAATCGTAATTATACAAAGGGGTACGTACTAAGGGAAAAAAGGATTCTGCTTTATAATCTTAGGGTGATTCTTTGTGCATTGGAAGTTAATGCCTTTCAAAATGGGACCTAGCAAATGGTGGGTCTTGAACCTCACACAAAGACTGCGGAGATACAAGAGGCCTTTTTCTTACAAGGCACTTAGAGCTTTACAAGCTATATACCAGCTCACCTGCAGACACTGGTATGCTCAAGAGGTGGAAACATACTCAACCGATTAACTATCAGCAACTCCTTAAAAGAACATTGGGACAGGAAAGTTGGATCGGAGACTTGAAGTGGTTTGTACATCCTGACCTGGTTTGTACATCGTGACCTGCCAGTGCTTCTGGCTGTTTGCACTGTGAGCTCTCCAAGTACTGATTTGGAAGTAGCCTTGCAACAGGGGGTTATTTCCTCCCACTTGAGGAAGGATGGGGTTCTGCAGCCAGCCAATTTCTAGAAAGCATACAAGGTGTCCAGTCCTTTTTTTTTTTTTAAAACTAGTTGCCTGGAAAAGTCACTGTTTTCTGTTGAACACTGGTTTAAAATATTTAGTTGACCGTTACTTTAAAAATACCGTGGAAGCTTGCCAGATGAACTAAGTTTGACACCTCATTGCTCACACAGTCATCTCTGTTTGTTCTATGTCCTCTTACTTGCCTTTAGTTCTTAGTGCTGTGTTTGAGCTCCTCCACTGCTGATAGCACTGGCAATGCCAGCTTCACTACCTGCATAGTGGATATCTCATTGACTTCCTTCTGATTCACATGCTCTTGCACCTTACATCACTGCCATGAGCAGCTAGTGAAGGCACATCCTTGCTGGTGCAACTGTACTCTTCTCATTTTTTGTCATCCCTCTTGACACGAGCAGCTTCATAATCACTTGGTGCCACTGTTTGTCACACATTGGATGTGGAAGCAATCCTTCTCAACAGCTTTGACAATTTATATACTTCTTGGCACTAACTTACACCACATATTGCTACAACTTCTCCAGGCTAGTGCCTGGGAGCCTCAGCTATGATGAGCTTAATGAACAGATATATTCTGCTTTAGAAGTTGCATTTCTCAGACTTCCTTCCTGAAGCAATACTATAACAAGTTGTTTCAGCATTGGACCTGATCTTTGGGAAGATGAACAGACTTCCCAAGATTTCTTGAAGCAAGTTTCTGCATTGCCATCTATCTGATGGTAGAACTGTCACATAAGCTGACACTCAACTATTTCTAGCTGTTAGTGAGGCTGGCAATATTCTAGGCTGCTGTGGAAGTTTCTGGCTGAAGCCATGAGAAGAAATAGAAGATATTAGTCTGTGAACTTCCTCTGCACTTGTCCAGCTCCTTTTGTAGCAGAAACTGTTGGATCAGCAAATGCTAAGACTTTAGAATGAAGGACTGGGAAGTTAAATATCTTCATGAATAGAGGAGGTATGATTATTCCTTTTTGTTATTGTGATGTTGACTTGTGAACTACTTGATATGAATTCAAGATCTTTGATAAGCAGTTAGTTCTCTAAGATTTCTTGCCCAAACTTTCTTTTTCTGCCATACTAGTCTTCAGAACAACTTTCTAGATGTTTTTACAGATCTATAATGGATCCAAGAGCTGATCATAACATCAGCTAAGAATGTCATTCTTTTGCTGAAACTCTGATTTTATTTATTTTTTTTTTTTAAGATACTCTGGCAGCTTTCAGTTAATCAGTTCCACTTTTCCTGAACTGATGGGTTACATTGTGAAAGCCTGAGCAATTGTCTTGTCACCATTGGGAAAGTAGTGGTATTGTGATGACTGCAGTGTTGCTTCTTGGAGCTCTGTCTATACTGTTGCATGCAATCTGCAATAGTTGAGGTCTTATGGTTGGTGTAGTGTTTGCTAGAGCAGTTTAAGTGTCAAGTTTGTATGAAGGGCTTTAAGATCATCTGCCATGTAATTTGGGAGAAGGAGAAATAAACTCCTTGAATTCACCCACAATGGGATTTTTTTATGTAAATGGAGAAGAGGAAGGAAAGGAGATTAGTGGGTAAGTTACATGTTAATTGATTCCTCTTTGTTACATAGTCTTCATATCTGTTTGCACAGTGGAGAATGCTGCAAAGGACAAGAATTTCTTCAATCTCAAATGATGGCGCAGTGTATGCCTGCGATGTAAATTCATGTACCAACTGCATCTCTTGAAAGTTCTGGTTATAGATAGGCAGCTGTTCTTTGATTCAGTGATGTGTATCTGTGCATAAACAAGCATGAGCCCTTATATCTCAGCAGGGTCTGCAGAGTACTTGTTCACTTGAGGCCCACGGTATTCTGTGTGCAGAAAGTGCAAGTAGGTGGGATGTATTACAGAAGATTTTTCCTGGATCTCACAAGTTTCTTTTGTTATCTTAGTGACTGAGAGTAGTTGTTGGTGGATGGTGTGTTTACTTGAAGATAGGTACTTTCTCACTGTGTTTTCATTAGTGTTTTAAGTCACAGTGCTGACTTGCTTTCTGCTGAAAGATCCAGTTGCAACACCAGCAATGTGCAGTTTTCATCCCGCATTACATACAGGCCTTTGAAATCATTTGTCAGCTCACTGTGGTTCTTCGTATGTATGCATTTACTATGTGATCTGTGTGTGAACGTTGCGAACTTCTGCAATTATTGTAAATGTTGCAATACTTTTGAGATAGCCTTGTAGTTCAGCTTCATAGATTTTACTTTTTGTAACAGCTACATGACCTAGACAATGAATTTCTAGAAATTCTAGTTATAATATTGAACGTAATCCAATTCAGTTGACAGTTTAAATCTCTCTTGGGCAGATACTCAGTTTTTATAACATGAATGACTAAGCTTTTATGTTATGAGGGATTATTGCAAAGCTATATATGCCATCCTTTCCATTTTCTCATGAACCAAATTCACATTGCTTTGCAAGATACAAGGTAACAGTAATAGAGAGTGTTGCATGTTGCTGTGTTTGAAAACATTCATAGGCAACAACTGCTGGGACACCAAATGGTGTGGTTGCGATAGGCAAACAATCTCCATCTCTGACAGTTGATTTCCTTTTTCAGTGTAAGGACACATAATGGGCAGGGAGACCCATTTTTTGGATCACTTTTCCTGTGGAGAGGTTAGGTGTCTAAATAATCAGATTTATTCACCTTTGCTAACACTGTAAAATTTATCTGTAAAATTCCCTCTGATTTAAGTCATACATATGACAAACAGTCATTGTCGTGATTGCTGTTGGTTTTCTGATGATGGGCTTCTGTATTTTACTTTGTGAGTAAAAGGTCTGTGAAAATCCCTTGTCAGGAGAAGGGCAGTTATCCAGTGCTCATTGCGTGAAAAAATACATCTTGGAGGAATCATAATTCTAATTTGAAAATTAGTGGAAAAGTTTACTGAGTCTGTTTAGTTAACAGAAATACCAAGTCAAATAATTCAGTCATTCATTTCAGACTACAAAGACAGTCTTTTAATTTCCTGAGACAGGAAAAGTACATGTCACTGTTATACTTTCTCTTTTTTTCTCCCCTCTCTCCTTTCTTTCTGTAATCTGCACTCTTCTCTGGAGGCTGGGGAATCAGTCAGAAATTTTAACTTGACAAGAACTCTGCATATAATAGAGCATCCAGTTCTCTCATAAAAATAAGGTATTTATATTTGTTGGAAATAACCTTTAGCACTAAGATACCAGTTAAAATATTTGGCTTTTAGACCTCTGTGGAAATTATGGGCTCTGAGATGGGAAGGTAAGTTCAGTGTTTTGGGTTGCGTTGTTGTGTGAAGGCAGTAGTTGTGGCACTGTCCTCGTATCTGGCTGACATATTTAGAACGGAGCAGAAAAGATGGGCTTGTGTATCCAGGTATGGAAATATAGATGCAATAACCTGACTTAGCACCTTCAGTTCAGAATGGTAAAAATCCCACTTTAAGAGAGGTGGCAGTATTTTAGAATGCCTTTATAAAAGCCTGGGATATGCTGAGCTGATTAGATGATTGGTTGATACCTGTCTCTAGGCTCTCTAAATACATAGAATCATAGAATGGTTTGGTTTAGAAGGGACGTTTAAGATCATCTAGTTCCAAACCCCCTGCTATGGGCAGGGACACTTCAACTAGACCAGGTTGTGCAAAGCCCCAACCAACCTGGTTTTGAACACTTAGAGTGGTGGAGCAGCCACAGTTTCCCTGGGCAACCTGTTCCAGTGTTTCACCTCACAGTGAAGAACAACTTCTTAATTTCTAATCTAAATCTACCCCCTTCCAGCTCAAATCTATTAACCCTCATCCTATTCTACAAGCCCTTGTAAAAAGCCCCTCCCCAGCTTTCTTGTAGGCTTACTACAGATACTGGAGGGCTGAAATAAGTCTTCCTAGAGCCTTCTCCAGACTGAACAACCCCAACTCTCTCAGCCTGTCCTTGTAGGAAAGGTGCTCCAGCCTTGGATCATCTTTGTGGCCCTCATCTGGGCCTGCTCCAGCAGGTCTATGGTCCCTCTTGTGCTGAGGGCCCCCAAGCTGGGCACAGTACTCCAGGTGGGGTCTCATGAGAGCACAGTAGAGGGTGAGAATCACCTCCCTCATCCTGCTGGCCGCACTGTTTTTCATGCAGGCCAGGATATATGTATGAATGATTTAGAGAGATGAAAATGCTCTAATTTACAACCTTACCAAAAATTGTACTTGCCTTCCCCCCATGCAACCCAGCATTTATGGGTTTAGATACTGTCCTGGTTTGAGTGAGAACAGAACTAATTCTGTTCAGTGGTTTCACTTTTCAGCTCCATTCCTCTAACTGCACTGCCTGAAGTCAGCAGCCTGTTTTCCCAGGCAGTGTCTGCTGCCAGCAGTGAGAACACCCCA
>JANIJG010015917.1:75136-85406 GCA_024611175.1 Megaceryle torquata
CTTTTCTAATGGCTGAGTCTCTCTCCCTTATTCCCTTTCTCTTCCCCTTTGGGGAGGGAGGGGGGTTAACAGAGAGCGTCCGTTACAGGTCTAAGGGGCTGCCCTAACCCTGAACTGTGACAGATACATAGTGTATAGTAATATACTTAAACTCACAGAATGCATTTGCACTTGGAAAACCATTAGCTTCCTGAACTTTATATTCATTTTATTCTTCTTATGAAAAAAAAAGCTGTTGTGACAAACTAATAATACTTCTTTGTAAATAACAGGAGGAACCTAGCTCTTTAAAGACTAAAAAAAAAAAAACCAAAACCCCAACCTTTTTTATATAGTAGCTACATTCAAGGTTGTTTCAGGTTCTGTCTGTGAAACATGAAGTAAAGTGAATATTGACACAAATTGTAGGTTTTTTTGTTTGTTGGGGTTTTCTGATTTATTTATTTAAAAAAAAAACCCCTATACTCTAAATATGTAATTAGAAAAGTAGAACAAATGTTGTTGACAAAAGATTAAACCACGTATTGTCTCTGTAGCACTTAGGTCTTTCTGCCCTGGAACAAGTCTTAATAGTTTTGCATTTGAAGCATAGTAGGAAACTTTCCAGACTGCATCAAAAGGGACTGAGAGATCATAACATGCCACGGACAGTTTTTGTAGCACTGGGGTTGGGGAAATTCATGACTCCTTGGGTTGGGTTGGGTTTGCTTAGGGGGGGAAAGGGGGAAATGTGTTTGGATGGCAAGTCCATGGAGCAAGAAATGGTGTCTGAAGGTTGGTTAGCTTGTTTGTGCTTTACGGAGGGGTGGGAAGCAAAATCAAGTATTTCATCTACAATTTACCCTTTATCCTTATGAACTGCAGGCACAAGGTTCCTCCTTTAAGATGCAAAGATCTGTGGTGACTAACTGGTTTTCCAGCTGTCAGGACCTCTGCTCCAACTAGGCCCTCATCAGCCTCGCTTTTCTGTAGAAAAGCAAATCAAATCAGAATTCTTTCTCAGGGACAGTAAAACTTCTGTTTATGGAGCTAAAGATATGGATAAGCCCCATCAGTCTTAAACTACCTTTCCTTGGCATATGGTTTTCTCAAAGGGAGACTTCCATGAAGCTGACTGGAGGATTAATTCAGGAAAACTTTTTCTTTTCCTGTTTTTGTGCTCCTAGGCACAATTTCCCCCAGATGTGGATTCATTCAACTTGTAAAGCTGACAGATTAATCGAATTCAATTAAAAGCTTTCCAGTGTTGTTCTTTTTTGTTTGCTTTTTATTTATATGTTTTTAAAATCTAAACCTAATCCACTCTACAATCTGGACTTAATGTAAAATATGATGTTGGGATATAAAAAAAATGTAACAAACTCTACAAATAAGTTCTGTGGTTGCATTTAAAAATATTAAATGTTCTTTGATCTTTCTTTTTATTTACTAGAGTTTGTTCTTATGTCTAAGAAGGGAGATAAAATTATTTAGAATTCGCTTGGGAGTTTATCTGAAGTTGTCTTGATGTGGCAATGTTATCCTTCCACATTTCTTATTAGGTAACATATTTTAAACACTATCATCTTGGATCTGCCTCAATTTTGTTCTACATAATTCAGCCATTGGTGTAAGTAATAAGTCAGTGTAAAACAGCACCTGTATTTGTTCTGTCATATAAAGTATGCAAATAAACAGGATACAAGTAAAGGATATGTACAGATGCTGGTGTATAGCTGTTTGGAGTCTTTTGTAGGGGAAATGTATTTTTTTCTTTTATAGGAAATGAGGTTTTGTGTAGGAAATGTGTTTTGGACACCTATTTAAGCATAGCTACTTAATCATGTATTGGTAGATATTTATTATCTGCTTATCCTCTCTTGTATATTTTCCTTTCCTTGCTCAGAAACTCCCTAGGTTGTTGTGCTTAACTAACTTGTTAAAATAACAGGATCTGTAAATTTCACATGGAGTCAAAGAAGCCTCACATTTTGCTCCTGCTATTACGTAAGAGTCTTTTAGCCATTTAACTTTGGGTTGTGGGATAAGTCAAGCCCATGAAAGGTTAATTCATAACTTGGGTTAGAAAACTTATTTACACAAATCAGTAATGAAAAAACCTGATTATAACATTGATGATAATTGTGATAGTGGTAATACTACTTCTGTTTCATTAACAGGCCTTTTGCCTTCTTATGCTTATCTCTTATGCCTCTCGACAGCATCATTGGGCTTCTCTGCTTTTTATTATATTCTTACAATGATCAGCTAATAGTTCTGACTGATCACTGTATAAACAATCTTGCTTATAAATCATAGAATCATAGAAATGTCTGGGTTGGTAAGGGACCTCTAGAGGTCATCTAATCCAACCCCCCCTGCTGAGAGCAGGGACATCCCCAACTAGAGCAGGTTGCCCAGAGCCGTGTCAAGCCTCACCTTGAATGTCTCCAGGGATGGGGCCTTAGTGGACCACTGGTTTGCTTTGATGGCAGAATCTCACTAAACAGTGACTGGCATTCTTCCACTGAGGAAATTTGCTACTGTGTCCATTCAACAATGTTGCTTTCACAATGTCATCCTCCTATCCCACTTTTCCTTTAGAAATTTTCACAGATGTGGAAAAATGTCTTGGGTCTATCAGTCAGAAACTAAAGAACAATCCTTCTTTCACTTGTTTTGGGTTGGTTGGTTGGGTTTGGTGGTGTGTTTTTTGTGGGGTTTTTTTGTTTGGTTTTTTTGTGGTTTTTTTTGTTTTGGTTTTTGTGGGGTTTTTTTTTTGTTATTTGCTTGTTGTAGTTTTTTGTTTGTTTTGGTTTCATTGGGTTTTTTCTTTCCTTCCCCTCTCTCTCATTAAATGTACAAAATATCTCAAAAAAAATTGTCAGTTACATTTTTGAGGAAACTGTAAAAGTTTTGAAAAGAATCTTTTCTTCTTGAAGTGGTAAATCACAGTTGTAACTAAAATTGTTCTTAAAGCAGGAAGATGTTCGTCTATGATGCAGGAAGGCCAGAGATCAAAGTTTTAGCAGTAAAATGAAAACCTTTAAATGTTTTTAATTAGATCTCATTCTGTAATTTAACTGAAAACAAGACCACCTAAGAGCAGACACACCAGGATACCCTTATCAAGACAGGAATTAAAAGAAGTTGCCCTGAGATAGAAAATGTCTCTTCAGTGCAGCTAATTGTGGTTGCTCTCAAATCCCTTTCTGCTTATTCTTGATGAACTTTTACATATATATGTTTGTCACAACATACTGCAAGCTACACATTTTGCAGTGCTTATGTCTTTTAAATGGAATAAGGTCTGTACAAAAACCTAACTATGGAGTTGGCTGCACTTACAAGAAACTCTAATTTCTAAATGCCAGCAACTTCTGTGTTATGAACTTGATATCATAGTATTTCTAGTTCCCAATTTAATAATTAATTAAGCATCACATTGTCTGAGCATTAATGAATCACTTGATGCAACATGTAAACTCGTAAGGGGAATGAAGGCCAGCACTCCTGCTTTAGTGGGAGGCATGACTGGATTGTAGCTTGAGTTGGTACGTCCCTGCCATTGCCCGTCTCTGCCCCAAGCCTGTGGCAATGCTGCTATTAGCCCTATTGCATTTTGGAGCTCTACTGATGCTCTCTTTTACATGCTAGCAGAGCCCAGTAGGCAGCTCTGAAAGTAGGAGACAGTAAAGTTTGTAGAAATATGCTTCTGACTCCTTTTGTTGTTCTGTTTAAACACTGCTTTAGCCGCTTGGCCCTATAATAAAGCAATTGGTGTATCTGTAAATGGTTCTTGCTGTACCTCAAAATCAACTGTCAAAGAGAACAGATGCATTTTTCACAGTATAAAAACATGTGCAAGTGTTGGGGAAAGTCATTACTCTTAACAGTAAGTCAAACTCTCTTTTTCTAAGTGCATGCATTTGCCCATCAGTTAATAAAACACACCTTGGAATAGAAAGGATCTTTAACATATTTTTAGTGTCATTGAGTTTAACTAGAGTTAAAAGAAAAAAAAAAAGTTTTGTCTAACACATAGACGTGTGTGCCCACTTTCTGGCTCTTTCTGGCTGAAATGTCACAGCATCATCTCCAAGGCCTGCTTTTAAAACTTCTTAGTGGAAAAGATGCTTATTGACAGAAACACAACTGCTTTTTGGGTTCATTTATTTGGCGGCTGGTAACAAATATTTTAGAGGCAATCTTCAGGGGTTTTTAGGTGGATAAGTATTTTATACAGAGAAATTTCTTTTTTGTATCCTGATAATCACAGTTGCCTTATTCTCTGAAATGTTTTATCTCTGTCAAATAGTTTACTGTGCCTAAGATTTCTGTAAGGTATATTTCCATATATATTACTAAACTTCTTGACTGACCCTAAGAAATACGCTTAATCTATGGAATGCCACAGTTACTTTTCTTTAGTCTTCATGCTGGATATTCCTTTTTCCTACTTCAGTGCACTGGGCCATCCAGTCTACCTTTTCTACACATCTTTTATGATCTTCCTCTTCATGCATTAAACATTATTGAAAACAAAAGAAAAAAGGAGTACCAGTCATTTGCAATTTTTCAAGTTGCTTTGTAGTTCATCCTCAGACTTCAGGGGTGGAACAGCTTAATTGTTCAATATTTACAAGCTTGCTTTGTGTCCTGAATCATGTTGCACCTCTTATTACGCAGTAATACTCTCTTGACTCTTCCACAGACTCACATTTCAAGGCTTCCTCCCGGAGCTGTGGCAGGACAGTCTGTGGCAATAGAAGGAGGAGTTTGCCGGCTGGAGAGTCCAGAAAGCTGAACGGCTGATTCTTGACTTCATTGCAAAGAATGTGAATGACTTTTTGTACAATAAGGTGGTTTGGGTTTTTTTTGTGTTTTAACAGATGTTGGAAATTCTACTCTTGTTTTATACCCCGTATTGCAACCACGTGCACCATAACTTGAGAGAAGTGCTGCTGTAGTTTATGTTCTCACTCTGTGAATGGGGGTGTGTGCATGTGCAGTTTTTCCCTAATAAAATAGGAACTCTTCCCAGTTGTGCAAAGATGATATATGATTCATGATTGTGTTTTCATTGTTTTACGTTTGAAAAATAACTGAAAGTTTAAACAACACAAATTTAATTAATTTAAAGATATGGTCACAATTGTCATTCATGTTCTAAATTTAAAAGTAACAGGCCTTTGAAGTGGCTATTTAATTATGCAAAAATGGTTATGGTTTCTAAGTTTCTCAGTGGTTTAAGGAAATCCAGAAGTGGTTTGAATATATGGGTTGGGTTTTTTTCCTCCCCAGTAAGGAGGAATTTTTTTTGTCAAAGAATGGTTTCAGTGAAACAAAATAGAGCAAAATTAAGGCTAGAGTTGTTTTTAAATAGTCTTATAGGTCATATCTCTGTTCCCAAACTTAAGATGTTAATAGCTTCAAGCTGTATGTATTGCAAAAAACTATATGAAGATAATGTATCGTAATGCAGTCTTTATGTATAACGGGATATTACAATGTAAATAAGAAAAAGTTTATGGAAAGATTCAATATTATTCTTCACTTCTGTTTTAAATCTATTTTTAAGAGAGGTACAGAAATGAACATATTACTGGATGCGAAGTGCAATGTGTATTAAATGGATGTTGGGAGGTCTGATACTAGCTTTCTTATTGATAAAGCAACTTCCTAATGTCCAGCCACAGCATGGATATTTATATAACCGTGTGTCATATGTATGTACTGTGCATAAATTTACTGTAAATCTTTTTATACATTCAACAAAACTGCATTATAAAACAACGTAATCCTTGTCTGCCTTGTGAAGCACTGGCTGCTGAATGGCCATTTATCCCCTGTTCTGATCCATAAGCCAGGTCGCCAGAATCCTAAAAGTGATTTTTAACATGAGATCTTTTGTTCAGTACATTTTTCTTCACAGCACTGGCAGCAATAGAAGACTTTTGTCATTAATTAATTGTCCTGATAAGTATGCCAAAGAGAAACTATAATAGTTCTTTTTTTTTTTCCCCCCCGGTGGATAATTAATAATTATGTTTTCAGAAATAGTGGATAAATAGATTTTCAGACTGTATTCGCTTATTTGGGCATTGTACTTGCCTGTTTTGTAATGTTGTGCCTGCCTATAACAGACATACTTGACTGATTAAATGGTTACATTGATTGTAGTACCAATCCTTCATGGGAAAAAAATCTTAATAAATTTTTTTTAATAGCCTGAGTTCATTTTCAATGTTATGTTACAGTATGCATTGAGATACTGTCATCTTTGTGTGGCTTTTTAAATTATGACATTAGTGTGGTCCTGTAGGTGAAGGTATTTTTATACAGTTCTGTAAATAATATGAAACAAGGGTTTTCCTAGTTGCAGAAACTAAGTGGAATGCATCTGTCTTGAAATAGTTTGTGCTGAGATTTCAGACTGGATCTTTAGTGACGTACTCATAGTTTGATGAAATGAAGAACTCTACTACAACACTTCAGAAACATTAAAATGAAGAAGCTGAGTTGTCACAGCCATTCAGACTGTCCTAACATGCAGCATTAAATGATTGTGTAAATGCTTCACTGTATGGTGAGTGAAAAAATGATAGAGGATGTGTATGGGTTTGTACATGCCCACACTTGAAAGTGGCATTGCTTTAGAGGAAGCTAAAGTAACAGTGTTAGCCTGCTTTCATTCAAGAGGTGCTTTTCTGTGTCAGTGTCATAGAAAGTTTGATAGAAATCCACTCTGTCATGGAATAAGCATGGCAGAATGGCTTGTAAAATGTAAATGGATAAATTGTTTCTTCCCCTTACTTGCTTATTCTCTTTATGGAGGTTTGGACTCCAGCATACAGGTTTTTTTCCCCACACTGTTTTATTTATGTGTATACATATATATATAAAACTGAAACAGCAGATTTTTTTTTTCTTTTGTGTCTATATAATAATGGAATCAAATATTATTGTTTGGGGTTGTTTGGGTTTTCTTTGTCAGAAAAGCAAGACTCTTTCAGGAAGCTACTTAGGAATCATGGTTTGAAATTGAGCAGTGTGTCTTTTCATTGTCCAGCATTTCTTCTTTCTGTCTAGGTAGTGGAAAAAGGAAAAAAGAATTCTTTTGCCTTGAGAATCACAAAGTGCAGAGCACACACCAGGTACAGAGCTGACTTTCTACTTTTAAGACACATATGAGAAGAAAACTGTTAGCACATACGAGTTTCTGTATCAGTAATTGTGAAGCCTGACAGGAGCAGAATTTCCCATCATCCCACTCCCACTTAAGCCAATGAAAAATCTTTAATTATCAATCTTAAAAAACAACAAATAACAACAAAATGACACACACAAAACAAGCAAACAAAACCCAAACAAACAAAAAAGTAAACAAATACAACCTGAAACGGGGCTTATGAAAAACAAATGGTGAGGACAGACGTGCTTTGCAATGATGTGGTCTGTAAACTTGTACATGATGAGTAAGCATTGCCACTGGCATAAGCAGATATAGTCTTAGAGGAAATTATAGTTGACAGCAATAGCTGGCTAAAATTATAAAGGAAGGGCAAGCAGATGAAATGCATATAAATACAAACAATTTGAATATGTTGTTTTCATACTCAAACACACAATTACATGTCTTAAGAGTATTTTGTAGCAGACAGGTTGGTGCCAGAGTAGTCTGTCTTCTGTCATAATAAATTTTGCTGCTTAAAGCTTGTAATGTTCTAAACCAAACCGAACACAGAGCCCATTTTTGTTTTCCTTTGCTCCTGTATCTTTCTCTTTGCTTCTGCAACTTAACAGTGTGGTCCTGCAAGGAGAGGCAACAGGTGAGCAAGTCAGGAAGGAGAGGCCTATTAAACTTGAAGAAGTTTAGACATGATTTGAGTTCCAATTTGTGTATTCCTTAGGTACAGAGAATATGCTTTCCTGCTTGTGAATTAACCTTGGGAAATGCTGTGAAATACGAGAGATTCAACTGAGGAGAAAGAGGTGGCCCAATCTAGGGAAACTGCAGCTCTTCAGCTGTCAAGGAGACATACAGAAGATGCTGTAAATGGAGAAGGAAGCCTAAGAGGAAGCAAAGCTGGTAATAAATTCAGGGGTGTTAGCAAGGCTGCAGTACCTGCTATTCTTACCTAAACTGCAAGTTAGTAGTAGAGTCTAGAAAAAGAAGTCAAAACTATTGGTTTAAGCTATTACAGATGAAACCAGTGCAACATTTCACAGTGGCACGTGGCAATCGTGCAACTGGACAGTGTTTATAGCTCAGGTTTGAGCAGAATGATGCAGAATTGGATGGGAAGTTCTAGGCATATCTATATATCTATGCATTTTACAAGTTGGAATTCCCTCATCATTTTCTGTTTCTTCTGATTGTTATGCAAGTCATTTACTTTGATTCAACAAGATATGCTGAGAGTTCTAGTCATTCAGTGGTAGCAGGGTTCAGTTCAAAGATGATGATTTTCATGGAAAGTTTTCATAGTATTGTGTTTGTAAATATCTGAACACCACTTTCAGTCTATATGCAGCCCTGTTTCAAAAGCACCTCCCCAATCTCAAAAGGATTGCACCTCTAACAGTATTTGGACCTATGTAATTTTAGGTGCCTGCACTCCCATCCTCTAATTCAGTAGAGAAGTACGTTTGAGGTTAAAGTATGACTTAAGAAACAATCTGGTTTTCAGGTTAGCTTCATTGGTAGAAGGCTTAGAAGAGAAAGGGAGAGTTGGAGGGAGAGTTTATAATGTGGCCAAGTGAGGAAATAAGGGCTCTTGTTAGAAAGTATATATACAAAAGACAGTCCTCTAGCAGGAGAACAGGCATCACTGAAGTAGAAGGAAAACATTTTTAAGGAAAGAATAAGAGGAGCTAGTTGTGAAGGCTTTGAAGAAACATGGATAAGAATTGATAGATCCTTCCCCATACTAACGATGCTTGTCTTCTAAAGGATATTTGAAGAGATGAAGGAATATAAACTGTGACCTTATACCTGGTTAGGATTTTCAAGTGAAAGACACATTTTGATTTACAGCAATGTGAGGACAAGCATAGATTTCTGTGGCTTATACTGCCACGGAAGGCAGTGGAGGGTTGTGTAGGTGCCTTGCAAGTGCCACTATGTCACGTCAAGAGTACATCTGCCACAAAAGGCCGAGAATCTACAACCTGCAGGTAATTGTGTTCAGATGTTAGATGGAAGTTGGTGTTGCTGATAGCTTGTGATAAAGGACTCCTCGAGTGGGTCTAAAGATAGCACTGCTGATGAATAAAACGTGCCTTTTTTGGTTTTGCTCATCTTTTATGGGAAAGCTTGTGGGAGGTTGTTCTGCTCTAATAGCCCTGTGCTTGATTATTCATTCCATTACGAGATAACACAAAGATAAGGACATAAAGGTACACTGACTTTTATTTTTTAGATCCTCTAGTGACACGGCATTTATCTTCCACGTAACCTGGACAACACATCCCCATAATGACCATTAGCAGTGATTTTAACACAGTGAATGTCTGTCTTGTTACCCTCTCCTGTCTGCCTAATGAACCAAATAAAATATGTTAGTGAACACATGAGCATCAGCTCCAGTGAGAGCTGCTTTCCTATGGCTTTGTGCTCTAGCTCTAATATCCTTCCTGACTCTAGACATCTTATGGGTGACAGTGATGCGATACACTTATTTTGTGTCCTATTCCCTATGCTTCTTAACCAAGGGCATCGAGGTGGACTCACAGAGCAGGAGCCCCCCATAGCTTCTCATCATCCCTCTTGGAGCCGCTCAGTCACAATATTTCATAACATACTTCAGCTAGATTGGGCCATTTTATTATACTCAGTTATATTGTAAATATTCCCATAGATGTACAGAATAAAAACAAACAAACTCATCTTTCTGAAACAAAAAGCCTTTCAAAGTTGTTACAATGCTGTTTGCAGAAAGCACTGGGTGAAGGCAAGTGTTGGAGGTGAGACCTTGTCCCCAGTGATGTCACTTGGACCTTGGCTGTCAGCTTTGGTGGAGCCAGGATGTAACTCTTTGAGATGCTTGTCTTAGAGGACTCTTTTAAGTCCCTTAATGTCAACACTTGAGACTTCAGAAATTAGGTGGTTCAAGATGTTTTGATGATTCCTGCTTATTTTTTGGATCATCTGGGAATATCTGATATGTGTGCAGGGCTCAGAAAGAACCAAGCCACAGGTTCCTCTGGGCAAATTATCTGATGCTGCCAGGCAATGACTGCACCAAAAGGAGTTCTTCACTAGCCAAGGGCTAGTTTTATAATTTAA